>JASCZI010030399.1:61159-77811 GCA_036250425.1 Stylosanthes scabra | reverse complement strand
CACGCATACACTTGATCTTAGCTTCCCACGCATATCCGTGCTGTTCTGCGCATATGCGTGGGACTTAGGGTGAGGAAGAATGAAGAGGTCTTCCACGCTCATGCGTCGGTTTGAGGAAGTTTAGCACATAGGGTCACGTACGTGATCCTCAAAGGTGACTTGGGATGCGTGGTTGCTTGCTGGCAGGATGCCTTCCACGCATATGCGTGGACTTCCACGCCTATGCGTGGACTTCCACGCCTATGCGTGGATGTTGTGAGGTTGGGCGATGGCAGAGTCACATGTATCTTTTGCTCACATTTCCATTAACACAGAAACCGTGGCACCCATGAGCTGTTTTTGCTCAATCCCATTTGCCACAAGTTGCACGAAAACCGTGGTACCCCATGGCTTTTTTTTTTGTTTTTGCTTTTACCAAAAACCATTGAAACCTCCCACGGTTTCTATAGGTTTTTGATTTTGGTGCAATTGCATCATATTGCATTGAAAGGTGTAATCGGGTAAATTTGGAAGGCAATCAGATTATATACGTAACTTGCCCTAATGTTAAATTCTAAATAAATTATTATTTTGGACAAGATATTTTTAATACTGTTTCACTATACTAGTATTTTTTACTAATTTTTTCAACTTTTTATTTATTTTTATTAAAACTTTTATTAAAATTATGATAGGGAGACGAGGAATGGGGTCGGGGCAAAATTCCCCCATCGTGGGGAATATAATGGGGCGGGGACAAGGAGAAATTTCGAAAGCGAGGACAAGTAGCGAGAAGGCATCCCCCACCCCGCCCCCGCCCCCGCCCCACCCCACCCCATTAACACCCCTACTCTCCCCCTTCCCCTTCCCCTTCCCCTAACCTCCACCATCTCACCATTGTTTGTCCCTCTATTTCCCTTCCCCTTCTCCTAACCTCCACCATCTCAACATCTCGATGAGTGGCTGCGAAGGCGGAGATCGTACACCAATATCACACATAGTATGAGGTTGTTTCTTTACGCCGGGCCGCCTGTTGTCACGTCTCTTCTTCTTATTCTCCTTTCGCCGTTATCGCGTTGTGTAGCCGCCTCCTCCTCCTTCTCTTATTCTTCTTCTTCTTCGCGTTTTTGTTATTGTTGTTGTTGTTGTGTTGGTGAGGATTGCAATTAGTGGTGGTTAGGGTTAGACATTGGTGAGTTTAGGCAGATACATGTATGGAGGTGTACAGTGATACACGTAGATTAATTATTTTTAAAATGTTGGATGATAACTTCTGATTGAACTTATTGGCTCCCTAATGTTGGTTCCGTAGCACTATTATATTAGATTATATCTGCACAATAGGATTACGCGTCCTTAGATTATTATATTTCAATAAGGTTTAATTACTCTGCAAGTCCCTGTAATTTTACAAAATTTTCAATTAGGTCCCTATACTTTTTTCATTTTAATTAAATCCATGTACTGTATTTAAATTTTCAATACATGACGTAATTGAAAGGAAAAAACAAACATAGAAACCTAATTGAAAATTTGGTTAAACTAGGACTTGCAGAGTAATTAAACCTATTGATAATGGACAAATTTAAATTAAATTAATTTTTTATTAGAAACGGGGCATAAGCCCAAACAAACTACACAAGAACTACTCTACTAAATGAAATGCCAGAAGCATCAACAATAAAAGAGGGAGAAATACTAGGAGGTAAACTATAGTAAACATGACAACCAAAAGCTAATCCATGGCCTTTAGATGCCAAGCGGTCAGCACAACTGTTTGCTTCCCTAAATTCATGATGGATATCCCAGCTCGTGAAACTGTTGCAATGATGTAAAAGAGCAGAGGAGAGAGCACTACCAAAATGAAGAGGTGAGTCAGAATGAGTGCAAAGACTTACCACCACCTTTGAGTCAACTTCGATACTAAGGTAGGTAATATTCAATCCAATAGCTAGATCAATACCAAAAAGAACACCCCAAAGTTCAGCAATAGTAACAGAGCAGGTGCCAATATTAGCACTAAAACAAGCTAGGAATCTTCATTCATGATCTCGTAGAATCCCACCACAAGCAGCCTAGCCTTCTTTTGTTACCGATCCATATGTGTTCAGATTCACAAAAGGGATAGAAGGAGGACTCCAATGAATTTGTTTCTCTATAAAAGAACCCACCATGGTTCTAGACCTCAAAAATTCACTCCGAGCCATGAAATAATCTTTGGCAAGATAGATGGCTGTAGAAGGAATGAAATCTTCACTAATGTTATTCTCTGGCTCGAAGATGACGCTATTTCTCCGAAACCACAGAGAATTCATAGTGCAGATAAAGAAATTTTCTTGACTCAATAAGGTATCTATGAATTGATTTGCTTAAAAAATTTTCTTGACTCAATAAGATATCTATGCTCTTCCATGTTTTGACAGCAACTCTACAGTCACGGAACACATGGAGCATAGATTCAGTTGAAGACTCGCAAACACAGCAAGTATCCTCTTGGGTCAAATGTCTTTTAAAACGCCTTTCATTAGTCAATAATGCATCACTAGAAACTAGCCAATAGAAAGCACGAAGAATTTGTGGGATGTGACATTTCCAAATTTTCTTAAACAGCTCAGTAGAAGGAGTTTGATTCGGAAGCATGTATAGGGAAGAAGCAGATTTGAGAGTAAAATCTCCCTTTGAATTAGGAAACAAGGCTATGTTTTCCTCTCCCAAAGCCAGTTTCGGAGACTTAATAGCTGCAAAGACAGGTTCCCAATCCACACCAAGAAAATTTTGGATTTTATTATGATCCTAGCTATTTCCAACAGAAAAATCAGCAATAGTATCATTTAAATTTATAGAAATCGGATCTTGAATGCAAAAATATGCTAACCTGTGCACCCCCAGGATCCAATGATCAGTCCAAAACATAACCTTGGTTCCATTTCCCGACCTCCAAATTAAATTCTGATGGAAGAGGGGCCAAACTTGAGTGATGCCTTTCCAAACATTAGAACAAAGTGGCGATTTCCTAACACAAGGAATAATGTTCATGCCACACTGATACTTACTTTTTAGGATCCTGACCCAAAGAGTATTCCGGTGATGAATCAATTTCTACGCCAACTTCATCATATTTGCATTATTCAAAGTTCTAGTAGTCTTCAAACCCAAACCTCCATCAACCTTTGGGAGGTAGATTTTTTCCCAACTAACAAGGTGAGTTTTACAGCTATTAGGATTATTACCCCAGATAAAATCTCTACAAATACCATCAATCTTATCACAAATGCTGACGGGGAGTTTCATCGTCTGCATAATATAAGAGGGAATAGTAGCAAGAGCTGATTGGGTGAAAGTAATTCTACCTGCAAGAGAAAGATTACGAGATTTCCAAGAATTGAGCTGACTACTTATCCTGTCAATAATGAATTGAAAGTTTTCCTTCCAAGCGCGCCCATGAAGGAGGGGTACTCCCAAAAATTTACCAAGATCAGAAGTGAGACGCATTCCCAGAGCATGACTAAGTTCTACTTTTCTATGAAAAGAGACATTTCTTGAAAAGAAGACGCATGATTTCTCAAAGCTTACTTTCTGGCCAGAGGTTCTGCAAAACAGATCAAGAATTCCTTTCATTATTTCCACCTGTTCCATAGAAGCTTTACCAAAAAGAACAATATCGTCAGCAAAACAGAGATGAGATAGGCTAAGACCTCCTCTATTAAGGGTTATAGGCTCCCAAAATTTATGGTCAACAGCAACTGAAATAATATGTGAGAGACGCTCTAGACATAATACAAAGAGATAGGGAGAGAGCGGATCACCCTGACGAACACCTCTAGAAGGAGAGAAAATGGAAGAAGGAGTACCATTCCAAAGGATATGCATTTCAGCTGAAGAGTAACAATGATCAATCAAATTTATTAAAGGATCAGGCAAACCAGCTTCAACAAGAGTATCATGGAGAAAATTTCAATTCAGGCGATCATAAGCCTTCTCCAAATCTATTTAACAGCCATGTAACCAACATTGCCTTTCTTAGCATTCATAGTATGAATTGCCTTCTGTGCAATGATAATATTGTCCGCATTCTGCCTCCTAGGAATGAAAGCACATTGAGAGGGGCTAATCAGCTTTGGCATCACAGATTTCAACCTCAAAGCAATTATCTTTGTAATAAGCTTGTAGGAAACATTACACAGTCAAATAGGCCAAAATTGGTGGAAAGACTCTGGATTATCTCTTTTAGGGATAAGAGAGATGAAAGTCTGATTAACAAGCTTGATGTTAGAATGGTTGTTGAAAATATGGAAAACCCATCTGATTAGAGCATCCTTAACCTCCTCCCAATTACTTTGGTAGAACATAGCCGGAAGTCCATCAGGCCCTGGAGCCTTCCAAGCACCCATAAAAAAAATTGCAGAAAAGATTTCCTCATGAGATACCATTCTGCCCAGCATGATAGAATCATCGGCTGATAAAGTAGGAAAGAGGCCAAGGGCATTCAGTTTCTCATAAGGTTTGTCACAAGTATATAAAGTTTGAAAATGTTGAACACCCATATTTCTAAGGGTATGAGGATTTTTCATCCACTCACCAGAATCTTCTTTCTACATTTTCACATTATTTCTCCTTCTACGGGCTATGGCCGTACTATGAAAATAGGCAGTATTACGATCGCCAAAGTTTATCCACTTACACCTAGAACATTGCTTCCAATAAATTTCTTCCTGAATAAGCAAAGCTTCCAATTCCTTCCACAATATAACTTGTAAATCATCTAGGAAAGGGTTTGGGTGAAAATTGAGAGCTTCAGAAATCCCATTCAAACGCACAAGCAAGAGAGCTTTCCTTCTTTTAATATCTCCAAAGACTTCTCGATTCCAAACTTTAGCATCTTCTGTAAAGTTGGGGATATTAGAGTTTAATGAATCAGTTTGATGCCAAGAATTATTCAACAAATTCTTAAAATCAGAATGCGCCAACCAAGAAGCATAAAAGTGAAAGGGGCGAGTGGAATTTCCTACATCAAGGTTCGGGTCAAGGTTCAACAAAAGTGGAACATGATCAGATTTGAGTTTAGGCAAATGTTTCACAACTGACAAGGAAAATTTTTGTGACCATGCATTATTTGCCACAAAACGATCTAGTCTTCTTCTAATTCCACCTCGCTACCAGGTGAATGGTTGGCCATAAAAACCCAGGTCCTACAAACCACAATAATGAAGGCAGTTTGCGAAATGTTAGGAGTCTCTAGAAAGTTGTGAATTTCCTCTGGTATTGTTGAAAGAAAGCACACTATTAAAGTCACCCCAACACACCATTCATCAGAAATATCATCAGCTAGCTCTTTCAATTCATTCCATAACTCTGCCCTTGGACCATGATGAGGAGAACTATAAACCATAGTGAGAAATCAAAAAGAATCCTGATAGTAGGCTAATTTAAGGTTAATATACTGCAAATGAGCTTTCACAATAAAGACATTCCAGTGAAAAGAATTCCATAAACACCAAATACCACCAGCAAAACCAACACCCTCCATAAGATACCAATCAGAAAACCCAAATTTCTTGGCAATAGTATCAGCTTTCTTGCCATTAATATGGATTTCTAAAAGACAAATGAAGTGCCTGATAACGGACAGATAATTCCCTAATAAGAACAGGGAAACCCTTACTTCCAGCTCCTCTACAAATCCATGTTATGATATTCATAGATCACATAATAGAAAAGAATAGAGAGAGGAACCACAGCATCATTACTGAACCTTTGAGATTGAGGTAGTAGGTAAATCTACCACCATATCCATCGCTTTCTCAGCTTATAGGCTAGCTTCCAGGGCGGACTTCGGTTTTTGATGAGCATTGTTACCAGCAGGGATCCGGCGGTTCACCATCCATAGCTTCACGCACCTGCTTGTCATGAATTACCTTCGCAATCTTAGCATCTTCTGATGAGGGAGATAGACCTTTGAAAGGGTACCCATACCACACGCCACGTGATTGAAATCCGGGAGGTATCTCGCTTGGTTAATCAAATCAAGAGACAAACAATAATCATCCTTCTTTCTTTGATTATCTCCAGAGTTTTTGTTCTGCATGATTGTTGTGCCTTGCTTCACCACTGAGATTTTCCTTGAAGAAACCATAGTTGAATTTGAGGGATTTCCTTTTCCTTCTGCCAAATTAGGTTTGGGTGCTACCCCCTTCGAAGAGAGAATCTTTGGATCAGGTTTGCTACCCATGGGCTTCTTTCCTCTATCCGTCGTGTTGGGCTATGACATAGGAGAAGGGTCAGACTTCTTGTTTGGGATTAGGCCATCTTGGATAGTAGAACTTGGATAGCAGGCACCAACTGCTTGCGGAGATCAATCTCTACTCATATTCGAGCAAACTTGCCCTTGGAATGGATAGAGGTAGTTTGGTCCAGCTTCAGCATAGTACCAAGTTTTCCCCCACTCTCGAGAGAAATTGCTCTATGTATAACTCCACTAGTAGACTTGGCACTCGAATCCATACGGCAATCTTTGGCATGGATTGAGCGCAGGGGCTGAAAAACGGTCTCCACCGTTGTACCAGGAGGTAATGGTCAGCCACTTGCGATGGTCCATCAAAAAGGGCATGGCGATAATCGCCTTCATCGGAGAAGCGAACAAGGAAGAAATCACCGGAGAGATCCATCACTCTTACATCACCTTGTCTCTTTCATTGTCTCAGGATCCAAGATTAAATTGATCTGAAGCCAAGAGTCTTACCAAGCAGTTTCACAATTAAATAGGATTTCCAAGGTTTACACCATGAGTCATACTCTTCCAATGATACATCTATCGTCAGTTTTGGATTGAAGGGAGTTGTATATCCACAGTGTCCTTTCCCCCAAACTCCAATTCTTCATAATCTTTAGTGACCATCTGCACAATTTCATCTGGAGAGAGTACCATTCCAGAGTCTTCTCGCATAAGAGAATCCTTATAAGAAATAGTCTTCTCACTATTTGTCACAGGTTTCTGCATGCCGTCAACACTAGTTGCCTCAGTTGATGTTGCTGTTTGAGTCATCACTTCTTGAATCACATCGCTTGGATCTAGAATTACTTCATCATCATTTGGTTTCGCTTTCTTAGTGTTTTGCGGCTTTCTTGTCCGCCGTGGTTTCACCGTCGCTCATGCAGAGAGAAAGCAGAGTATTTCCAAGGTTTTAATTAGTTTACACTCAGTATTTGAATTAAATTAATGATACATAATATAGGCAAAATTAGAATGTTCAAAAAAAGATATTTTTAAAATGTTTTAAATAATTAAATATGGCAAGTATTTCAATGAAGAGGGGAAATCATTTTCATATGAAGATTTATCCTTTAAGGCTATACTTTGAAAGAAAATAGCAACACTTTTAAAAAGATAACGCTTTTATATATACTAAAATCTAACCATTCAATTTACCATCCAATAATAAAATAAAATTTTTTTACATGAAGACACTTTTAGAATTATCATAGTATCCACCATTAAATATATATACTGTATGTAACCCAAGGAAATAAATGAAATTATAAATGTCATTTAAAAATTGAAATTATAAAAGTATTATATAATGCTGTATGAGCATGCGCGCAAAGATTTCCCCCCTTGATGAGGTCCCGGGATCCGAACGCTCACTTCAAAGTTGTTTGGAAATTGAAATTAATTTCCAAAATTTCTTTACTGGTTTACCCATAGACATGTAGGGGATTCAAGGATTGCTTAACTTCCGGTTTGCATGTGAACCGTCTGAGTTTGACCGCCTAGAACTAGTTAAATGCTTTTCCAATCTAATTTGTCAATCGGACCAGTCATATGACTGACTTACCTATTCTTCGGTTCAACTGACTGGTTCTTTCCGTAATTATAAATAATATCAGTTTTTTTTTTTTTCATAAAATTATGATTCCTATCTTATGTTGTGGGTTATTACTACTTTTGATTGATCTGGTAGAATTTGGACTTAGAAGATTTGCTGTTTGTACTGCAATGTGGTTGTACCGGAACTGATGTACCCTCACTTCCTATGTTGTATTTTTGTGAGGAACTAATCATTGGGGAAAAAAAATTTATTACATTTGATTGTGTGTAATGAGAATAAAATCAAATATTGTATTTTACTTGGAGTTTAGAAATAGGAGCCACATCCGTTAGTCATATAAATAGTAACTTATTAAGTGTTTCGACTCTTAATAACACCAAAGCTAGACATTTTTATTATTCTTCTTCTACCATACCCTATTAAAGATATACAAGACTTTAGTCGAGGAAGATTAAAGAAATACTATCAATTAAAATTCAGTAATTACAAGTTAATACCAAGCTAAGATTATAGTTCTTCAATTGCTTTCATGGACCTACATGCATGCTCTTCCACGTTAAGATTTTTTTTTGATAATTTAATATGAATAATCTGGACTTAAACTAATTATAAGATCTATTTGTATGTTTTAACATGTTATTCATAGATTCTGTTTCCTTATCCTCCCTTTAGGTAGCATTTGATTTTGAGTACCGGAACTAAAATTGCGACTGAAACTCAATATTGTATTGGTGACAAAGATTGGAATTAAAATTTTAGTCAGAGTCTCTAAAATTTTAGTATTTTCGGGACTAAGGATTGAAATTGAAATTTTAATAATTTTTTTTACTCAAATATTCTCACTCAACATTAAAGTTTTCAATATATACTAACTTTTGTCATTTTCCATCAACTTAATTTAATCCATATTTCTCAGTCTCTGTCTCCTAGTAAATTTTAAACCAAACATAATAATAAATTTAATTCAACCTCAGTCTCTCAGTATTAGTCTCCTAGTCTCAATCTCTTTCCCAAATACAACCTTATTTATTAAAAAATATATATGCACATTAATATTCAACCATTAAATTAGTCATCAAGTATTTATTTATATATATAAATATTATTTAAATTATTTTTAATGTGTATTTTATATTTTAATATGTATTTTATATTTAATAACTAATTTAGTGAGGGAATATTAGTGTGCATATCTCAATTATTATAAGTTGGTTTGGTTGCATTGCCACCCTTATTGCATGGATCAAATGAAAATCTTATTTAGTTTTGTGACCATGCTTGATAAGCCTGATGCAATAAAAACATCGAAGAACATAGAGAAGATAATTAATACTATGAAAAAAATATACAAAAGAGGTGGTGTCCACAAAAAAAAATTATACAAATATCATATTATCATCATCATCATTTCTCTGTCTATATGTTGTATAACAAACCGAAGCTATAAGCAACCACCACCACTATCTATTTATTTAGACTTTTGAAAATGGAATACAGCTACGAAGTTCAGAAATTTATACATCCTACGCCAATATTCATCAAGCCATTGATGATGACTGTTCTGTGCCATTGGGGTCCCAGACTCCAACCCTCCATCAATTTTTCTTGTTCAGTGTGATGTGTTGTGCTAATTTCAATATGAGAATTGAGTAATACTAAACTAAATTAAAAAAAAAAAAATTGTTATTATTATTTACCACAATATTGAAATGATATAAATTGGCTTCATAATTTTATGTATTTTCTAAAACAAACTATAAAAAATATAAAATACATTCATCGAATTAAAGTTTAAAATAGTCATTAAAATTAGTCACATATATTAAAATAATTCGTGATGAGTCCTTACTTCACTGAAAAAAACTGAAGTGACGTGGTGCACTATTTTTGTCAATTTTAATAATGTAATGATATAATTAAAATCTCATAAATTATTTTATTATATGCGATCAATTTCGAACACCACTTTTTGATATTTAAGTTTATATTTGTCTTTATTTTTATGTTTGGGTTATATATTTTATTTAAGACATAGAACTAACATAGCACTTTACTGTAATTGATTGCCGTTCTAGAACATTGTGTAGTGTCCACTACACATACAACAGGTCCATCCCATTCAAAGAGGAGATTAACACTGAAAAGAAAGAATGAGACTTTAATTTGGTTCATCATCAACTCCATTGTCATGTGTCAGAACAGTACAATATGCTCTTCGTTCTGTTGCCTTTGCCTATTCTCTTTTTCTTTTTTCAAAGGAGGGTTAGTTTGGTCAATAGACAACAAATTCCCATTATTTCATATGAGACTAATGGTAATGTATGTGTATGTCTATATAATAATGTGTTAAGGGTGGTATTAATAAAGTTATAGCAACATAGCATTCTATCTAGCATTGTTGTCATGGCTCCCAAAACCCGTTTCCAAGTGATGATGATGATCACTGTGCTCCTTCTTTCATCTTTATGCATCACTTCTTTCTCAGATAAACAAGCTGATTATTATTATGTCAAGAATTACCATAAAAGAAGCAAAACAAAAGTTGTTGGAGGTGATAGTCCAGATATAAGGCTTAGGGATGCTGAGAGTAACAAAGTTAGAATAACGGTTAGTCAAGACGGTGGTGGTGACTTCAAGACCGTTACAGAAGCTGTTAATAGCATCCCTCAATGGAACAATAGGAGAGTCATTGTGTACATTGCACCAGGTATTTATAGGTACGTTGTTAAATGTTTTATCTTAATAGTAATGTTAGAAGAAAATAATTCAAAGCTATTTTATGTTATTTAATATTTATAATTAAAGATATTAGGTTAAATAAAATAATTTTATATTATAATTAGTTAGTCTTTGTTTAATGGTGAATTGGTGACTATTATGGTGAAGAGAAAAAAAATAAAAAGATAAAGATAAATCAAATTAAAGAACTAAAAGGATTGCAAGTCATGTAAAGTCTTTTACTCACACTTCAATCTAATTATTCATAATTCTTATCTTTATAATCTTCATTATTTTTCTCTTTACCAAAATACTTTCCTCATTTAATTATTTAGATTTTAGCTAACCTACAAGTACATATGTTAAAATTATTAACAATAAAAGATTTTAATATTTTTAATAAATATATAACATATATTATAGACTTTCTCAATTTGGATCTTAATTGTAATGAGTATATATGTGTAAATATTTTTTTTAACCAACTAACGGTCTCATTTATCATTATTATCGAACTAATATCATTATTTGGGATGATCTATTTTCTATTATTTTGGATAATCTATATTTTACTATTTTAAATAATTTATCTTCTACCATTTTAAATTATCATTCTTCTACTATTCGGATAATTAGTATTTGCGTGTCTCTGTATGACATATTTCTTTCGTGATCTATTAGTTACATAGTACTACTCTAAAAATAAAGTTCGATAGGAGATTATTATTAGCTATAACTTGTGTTATGATGATTAATTGGTGTAGGGAGAAGATAATTATCCCGAGAACGTTGCCTTTTGTTACATTGTTAGGGGATGCTAGTGATCCACCTACCATTACAGGGAATGATACAGCTTCTATCATCGGAAGAAATGGAAATCCAATTGGGACTTTCCAGAGTGCAACAGTTGCCGTGGATGCTAACTATTTTGTTGCAATCAACATCAAATTTGAGGTACACATACACAATTATGATTTAAAACATGAATTATACAATACAATATACATCATCATGTTTGTGAATTGAAAATGTTGCAAGATTAAAACAGAACACAGCTCCACACTGGATTGGAATGAGAGGGGAACAAGCAGTGGCGCTGCGAATTTCGGGGACCAAAGCCGCATTTTACAACTGCACTTTCTATGGCTCTCAGGACACACTCTATGATCACAAAGGCCTTCATTACTTCAACAATTGCCTCATTCAAGGCTCTGTTGATTTCATCTTCGGCTCTGGCAGGTCCCTTTATGAGGTCTCCACTAAATAATATCTTTGAAATGGTGATGAATATCCAGATGCATTCGAAGTTATTTGTTAAAAATCGTTAAATGATTTGACATATTTAATTAAAGTATGATCTAACGATTTCACATGAAGTAAATACACCTGAGTTTTCTTTGAAATAGTTGTGTGCTACAATTAATGGTACTAAACATGTTTGCTTCCTAATAATTCTTATGTTGAATTTGATGAAGAACTGCTATCTTAACTCGACAACAAAGAAGGTAGCTTCCATAACAGCTCAAAAGCGAACAAATTCATCAGTGGAGAGTGGATTTTCTTTCAAAAACTGCACAGTGACGGGGAGTGGCCAAGTTTATCTTGGAAGAGCATGGGGCGATTATTCAACAGTTGTTTTCTCTTACACCTTCATGGACAAAATAGTCATTTCAAAAGGATGGAGTGACTGGGGTGACCAAAAGCGCGACTTGTCCGTATATATTTCAACTTATTTCGAATCTTTAATTTCATTTTATTTCTATATACATATATTCTTTTATACAAATTTTATCTTCATATGGTAAGTATGATTTAATTTAGTCCTTGTTAAGTTTTTATAATATTCAGTTTAGTTTCTGTAACTATATTTCGTGATTCAATTTAATCTCCCAATATTACAAAGTGATCAAGTAGAAAAACAAAAATATAAATATTAGAAACTAAATTAGTTTACAAAATATAATTCCCTTTTGGTAAGTAAGGTTTGATTTTGTGTGTTTCAGGAGAGTATATTATGGAGAATACAAGTGCAGTGGCCCTGGGGCTAATTTGACTGGAAGAGTGCCATGGGCAAGGATGCTTACAGATGAAGAGGCCAAGCCTTTTATTGGGATTCAATTCATTCAAGGAGATTCCTGGCTCATTAGGCCCTAACCTTATAGGGTGACCCCCTTTAATAATAATTTTTTACTATTATCAAGCAACATGATGAGAATGAAAGAATGTTTAAACTTTTAAATTAAGTTATAAATGAAAATTAAACATGAGCAGAGAATCCAATCCCTGTTCATTCTATGTTCTTATTTTATAATTAGTAGCAGAGAATCCCGCATTACTATTTATATGCATTGATTTGTATTGGAGAATCGATAGCTGAAGCTTCGCTTGCTGAAGTGATTCTTGAAGGACTAATTGAGTAGTATGGAATGGTCCGTTTATCACAATTATTACGAGTCTCTCATATATCAAAAATATGGTTTTTTGAAAGTTTATAACTGTGAGACATCCCTCGGTTTATAAGAGTTGAACCAGTTCATGCATATCTTTAGCAACTGAAGTTAATCCTAGACCACTGCAGCCTTACAGTGTAATAATTCAGAACCCAAGGGCTAATCAAGATATGAGTGATGTAGCTAGCAGCTACACCATCTATTGTATATGATCCGAACTGGTATTCAGATTTCAGACAGTGGATGTAATAATTCAAGTTCTTGCTAATAATGTTGTGTATGAAATCAAATGTTAATATGAATGAATATGGGTTTTGAAATTTGAATTGAGAATGTTATGTTGATTTGTTCTGACGTTTGGATAGTGATTAACTGATGATTTTGCTGTATGTGATTTTTTTCTTTCTTTCTTGAGTCTGCTTGTTTGTAGATTACATGTTTGAGATTGATAGATTATAAAGTATAGTTTGAAGTTTGTTCACAGAGAAGTAGAGAACTAGGTACTTGAAGAACGTAAGGAATAATTTTGATTAGGGAATAATTCAGATGAACAATTGGAGAAATTTATTAATAGGTATATTATTGATAAACAAAAGAGAGAATACAAAAATTTGTGAGACTTAAATGTTTTTTTCACTTGATTACAATGAGCCTATAATGATCTATTTATAGACTTCTTAAGTTAATGTATTAAAATTTCTATATAATTGTTAGATATTTAATTTTTAGATATTAAGAGTTCTTAAATATTTCTAGTTACTTGATTTATTTGATTACAACAAATAATCTATTCATAGGCTTTTCAAGTTAATGTATTTAATTTTTTATATAATTTTTATATATTTAATTTCTAAAGAGAAAAAACTTAGAAAGCCTAGGAAGGCAATAGAAACCAAAGGAAGGGGCAGACTTGCCTCCAGCACTGCAACCTCTAGCAAACAATGACGGAAGTTATGGAAACCTAACCGTGGCCTCCCTCGCCAACTCCTCCCTATCCACCTTTCATCCCTGCAATGGCCAATCCCTCTGTGGCACCACCAACCGAAACACTGTTAAACGGGAATCTCTCCTTTATTTCAAACTGCTTCTCAGAGAATTTGTCTTAGTCCATCTCTAATTCCTCCATCTTTTTCTTTCTCTTTCTCTAACTAGGGCTCAACATCTTGAATGTTTTAATGTATTTGGGAGTTTTCAGATCTTTTAACGCTTCAATGGCTTTGGGAGTTTTCAGAAGCACCTCTTCGACTTTGTTAAGACTCTTCTTAGCAAAATTGGCTTTGTGTGCGAGCTTCCTCTTCTGTTTCTTTGTCCTTGGAGATGAAGTTCTTGGGACTCTTCGAAGGCTAAGCATTTAAGGGGAGGGTGGTGGTAGTGGAGTTGGAGAGGGGTGGTGGAGGACGGCGTGTTTGTGGTGCTGTGATGATGTTGAAGTTACAAATGATAATTTTATCCTAATTTGATGATAATTTTTTTAATTTTTTATGATAACTCTTTTTAATATGTTAACTTTAATTTTTTTCAAATTTCAATAGTTGTTAATATAATTTTATTTTTTAATTCAATTTTTTATGTACTTGAATTCATTGTTTCAGTTATATTTCATGGATTTGTAAAATATAATATAATCATTTAACCAACTAAAGTAACACCGATTTTATTTTTATTCTCACTTACAATACGGTTCTTTCCTAGTGGACCGAATGCAATATAGATATGGTTAAACAGATTGCGGTTGTGAAGATCACAAAGGAGAAGATTCATTGAAGTTACCACCAATGCAATCTTGGTTGGTGTTTGCATTAGTAGCTATGGCAGCTTGTGGAGGAATTAAAACTTAGGAGCTAGTGATTAACGTGTTATCTATAAAACAAAAAAAATATTAAAAAATATGAATATATAATTAAAATAACTACAACCACATATTTAAAATATTTTTTCGTAAATTTTAAAAAAATACTATATACTTTCATCGTTATAGCCAAAATCATGAAAACTAAGTTAATTAACTTTTTATGACTATTGTTCTCTCATCCTCATTAATTAATTCGAAGAGTAAGGTTGTCAAACCTGATATATATTTTACTGTCTTTACCCTCGTAGTAATGCATGTACGTTAAATACTTAAATGAGAGCATATACTTTTAACCGCCTAACCTAAAAATAATGGAGAAGGCCAGGATTGTGGAATATATTCTTAGCTCTTCATCTTTCTTTTTTCCTATTAATTTTGGTGGCAATGTTTCTTCCTACTTCCTAGTAATCTAAAAATTGATCAAAATTATTATGGATTTCTTGAAATGTTTGTAATCATACTATTTTTCTTGTACAATAACTTAATGTGTCCGGAAAAATCAATTCTTCAAAATAAATAGTGGACATACATACCACAAGCATGATTGGAGAATGAAACTTGAAAACTCAAAAGCAGTTTATTCATTCATTTGGGAGTTATACATAAGAAATGCCTTGGATAGTTGGACGATAGACGTGAACCTAAGTAGTCATGCAATTTTGGCCCCTACAAATTTTGTGATGGGTTGAACAGCTTGTCACAAGTGAGCATCTTTCTAAGCGCTAGCTTCCAACAACCATATGGACACTTGGCTTCTCATTACTGTTTAGTGCCATAGAGTAAGAAATTACATGCTTATGTGGAGATTCGTCTATAATCATATCATATTTCTTTTAATTCTGTCTATCTATATATACACGCATTTATGATGGGAGAAAATAATGGAGGGTTTATTTGTAGTTTCATAAAATTCAATGATAATGCCATGATTATATTACGGGTGACAACTACCTGTCCACCAAGGAATTGAATCTACCCAAAAATGGTAGAAAACCGTCTTTAAGTTCAATGTCTAGCTAGCTAGTAGCTACACCCATGAGACGGGTTAATAATGAATCACAAATTCAAAGAACCACATACCTTATCTGGTTGATGAAAACAACCGTGACTTAAGTATTTGTCAAAAGTCGGTAAGACCAAATTTGGACAAGCAAAACTCAGCTTTCTATACAAGTATCAAGTGCTTTTTTCACGATTTTGTTGCTTATATCATTTTCTCTCTTTTTACTTTTCTTTCTAATAATTTGCCGTTTATATTAGGTCGTTATATAGTTATATATGTGTGTGATCCATTATCAGATGCGATGCTTAATTTGATGAAATAATACACAAAACTATAATTTCGTTTAATTTTAATCAAATTTAATTAAAAAAAACAAAAGCCTAAGACTTCAAGGATGATTTCATCATTTACAACAGGAGCAAAATAATTGGACCTTCTTTCGATCTCAAAGTACATCACTCAAAAATAAAAATAAAATCCTATGTGATGATATTTAATCTTAAAAGACTTCTACTATCAAATACAGGGAAGGAAAAAAAATGGCCAAAAAGAGAAACCTATGAAAACTCTAACTACTGACTATACGTAGTGCAAGACTATCAAGTATCAACAATGAGTGAGTATGGTATGGGGAAGTATTTCTTTTCAGAAATCATGCTTGGAGTTTTAGTGTTTAGGTGGAAGCAGGGGCAAGATTGGTATTATCTTGTTGGAGCTTGAAGAGGTCAAGGCGAGAGGCACCCAATCTCAAAGAGTATGCAGCTTGTTTGTATTGGGCCCAAGTGAAGGGCTTATAAAGGCTTGGGTTGTGAGGTGTCACCATC
>JASCZI010030399.1:1978-61149 GCA_036250425.1 Stylosanthes scabra | reverse complement strand
CAGTGGTGGTGCTGCAAAATACATCATTGACATTCTTGACTTCAATGGGTTTGTCATTGCTCTGTGTCTCACACTTGTAAATCTTCCATTTGTCAAAACCTAAAAAAAATATTTAAAAAATGATTAATTTCGTGATCTTAGAACAATAATTCTACATGTACATTCATCCATTCCAACAAATATAATTTTTATTTTCTCTAACTCAAATTTTTTATACTAAACTTAATTAGTTTTCGCTCAAAATTTTTATATTAAATTTTATTATTTCTGATTAATTTATATAAAATTATAAATATTAATTAAATATAATAATATTATAACTATCTATGTTATTTTAAAAAAAATATATTTGTATACATATTATGACTCAAATAGTAGTTTACTTAAATTTTTGTGATCATAACAGTACATATTAGAAAGTACAAGTAACATTAATAAATAAAGGAAAATATAAAAAGAAAATAGATGAGAAAAGAAGAATATGGTAATAAATGTGATAGTAACAAGGGTGATGTGAAAGAGTGATTAGATACGAGACCAACCTGGAGGGCATCGCCGACCATAACGAAGAACTCGTTAGAATCAGGGGGGACAGGGATCCACAGCCCGTCATGGGTTGAGATCTGAAGCCCACCAACGTTGTTCGACCGTAGGATCGTCAAGATCTGAGGGTCTGAATGCTCCCCAAACCCAATGCTGCTGTTGCTGTTCCCCTTCTTCGTTGATGGGTCCCACCACTTGGGCTTCGCCATCTGAGGGTAGTGGTTGATCCGAAGCAGCGAGTCACTCTGTACGTCTCTGATTAGCTTGCTCAGTGCTTGCTTATCTTGGAGCCGTAGACCTTCACCCACTAGATCAAGAATCTCACATGCTAGCTCCCTCGTTGATTCTATGTAATCATTTACCGCGCAACTGCAATTCAAGGCCACACAGTGGTCATCACTCAAAGATATTTTCACACACACAAATTTAGATATTTTCACCGTCTTTCTTTTTAAAATATTCATGCGTATATTTATATCATGTTTTTTTTTCTTTAAAATTAATTCTAACAACTAACAAAGTCCAATTCTCCAAAAAGGTCAAAACTTAGTCATAGTTAAATATGAGAATACAGCTATGAATGAAAAATCGGCGTTAAGTAAATTTCTGTTTTATATTTTTGTTGTGGTTTAATTTGTTTGTATCACTCCATCCTCTAGTACGTGGAAAGATCAGAGAACTACCATTATTTTCGGTTAGACAAGCATTTTATTTTTCTTACGTTACCAAAAATTGGCAGGCAAACACACATGGAGGGTCATATGATATAACACATTTTCGGACTTTATGATTCCTTTTTTTTTTGTGACGAGGAAAATAAAAAGAATATGATTTCCGTATTGCTACGTTTGATTTGATCTGTGTAAGTTATTGATTTTTTGCTGACTTTAACATCCCAATAATATTATTTGGTGTATTTTAATTTCTTCAACCTAAATGATGATATTGTCACTGGCTTAGTAGGGATATATATGTTAGGACTTATTAGGACAAGTAGTAGTCGTGGCAGTTCTATAAGAAATTATTACAGAGCAACCTGATAAAAAAAAATCAGTTAAATGTTAGTAATAAATGCCACAAGAAAATAATTAATAGCCTAAAGTTTGATCATTGATTTTGGACTTTCCTCCCAATGATTTCATAAGGTTCATGTACTTGTCACCATTTTTGGCCAAACACCTTTAACCTTTGGCTCCATTTCTTCCTACAGATAAGAAATCCAGTTCTAATACCCATCATTATGAAGTTTGAAACCAAATTTATTATTAAGAGTTATGTTATGCGTATGCATTATTTATTTAAGAAAATTAGTCCTTTTAAGAGCTATTGTAACAGCAAATGCATTATATTGTGTATGTTGGGCCCATCCAATTTAAATTTTGATATTTAAAAATTTCAGTTTAATTTCTAAAATTAAACTTTCTTCTTTAATTTGATTTTCTTATAAGAGATCAAATTAAATTACAAAATACAGTATCAAGTGTACTAGTTAAATTTAATATTTTCAAAATTTAAGGGCTAAATAAAACATATTAGGCTTAGTAGCCTCTCTAATTACTAAGTATTCATTTGGTTTGGTTTTTTATTTTATATTTTTATTATTTTAATTTGTGAAAGAAATGGAGAAAAATAGAAAGTAAAAACATAAACATATAATTTTTTTTATAAAATTCTAAAAATAAAAATAAAAAAAGAAGAAATGTAAAACACAAAGCAAATGTATTCTAAGATTCCTAATGCACCTCAAAAGTGAAGAAAAATATTTAATAATAAGACTAAGTTCGTTGGTAAACATATAGATATTTAAGAACAATCTTCAATCATTGAAATTTGATTATGGTTGTGTATGTGTTGCATATAATAAATTTGCAGCAACTATAATGAAGTTTAGAAGTCATTCCATATTGTATTGAAAAAGTTGAGACCTACAAATCAATCATGGTTGTTTGGTGTAGCCCTTTTTCCTGTAGTGCACGTGTTGTTATATACCTTTTCAACTCTTAAATTCATATTCAAATCATAGAAAATGCATAAAATGCGCCTTCATAATTAGATAATGCAATTTATTAATCAAGCGCCTAAGCTAAGGAACTCCATATATATTAATTAATAAAAGGGAAAATGAAGTGAAGCCCTAATCAATAATCTAAGAATGGTCTCCAAATAAATAATTCAAATGTTTAATAAGTCATTATCAAATAGCCGAATCAACCACATGAAAACAACTACATACATGCACCTATATATATCATTAGTGAAATAATAAGTTATTTTAAATATATATTTTTAAACATATTACATAATTTTCTTAACAAACATTCTTAAAATAATTTTGTTTACATATATAATTTTTTTTTAGAAAATCACATAAAATAAATGATTACATATTTGACTTTTATCAAATTATTAATTAGATCCCTATATTTTTTTTTAATTAGACTCCTTTACAATATGAAAAATAGAATTTTATCATTGTAAGAACCTAATTGAAAATTTGATAAAACTATAAAGATCAATAGAGTAATTTAACCATAAATAAATTATGATTGTATGTCAAATTTACTTAATTTTGTAAAAATTAATTAGTAGAATTATATATATATTAATTTAAATTTTGTAGCATAGAATATTAGAGTGGAATGATGTCCCTGTCTAGGATACAAAGCAGCAAAATTAGTATGCATAAATTGGAAGATAGGTAGAGGAACTTTCACTAAGCAAGAATCAATAATTTCCAAATTCAACGACAAGTGATTGCAATGTTACTGCAATTAGTAATAAATGAAAGTGGTCAGAGTCACAATGGAGTCAGCAAAAGCCCCCACCACATCCTGCTTGGCACTCAAGAAACATAGACAGATAACCCCTTGGTCCCTGCCTCCCCCTCTCTACTTCTCTCTTTCTTTTTCTCATTTCAATGCTTTCATTAATTCTTCTTTCTCTCTATTATTATCTTTTATTTTTAAATTTTAATATATTTTTAATTTAATATGAGTTACTAACCAGTCATCATAACTATGTATTTGATTTATTATACTATAAAAAATTTTAATTATTATACTATGACTAACTTATTAATTATTCTAATGACTCCCAAATTACCACTACTTGACTCCCAAACATTTTTTCTATACGTTGAAGTTGTTGAGTTTGGTTACGGTTCTAGAGACACAAATTAAAAACTGAAATATATATATCATCGGAAAGAATTATATTGACGTCTTTGTTTAGGTATATCCTATCTTATTATTAGGTCCCACATTCCAAACCCAAAACAAAAAAAAAGAAGATGAGATAAAAATTAACCACACAAGAATGAAATTGTTACCTGAATTTGATAGGGTCATTGGAGATGGTTTTGGATCTGTCAGAGATTGTAAGAGGATTTGTGTGTAGAAGAAGGTACTCAAGGTCACCCATGTCGCCATTAGGACCAATGTTTCTGCTGCCGTACCCAAACGGTGTGGCAGGCCCGGCACGCTTCTTTTCCGCGGCGGTTTTGTTGAAAAACTCAGCCCCTTCCTCTTCCAATGTCGAAATTACCTCTTTACCCACACTATGGTTTACCACTTTGAAAAAACCATACTCCTCACAAGCCTTCACCACCTGCTTTGACAACTCTGCCCTCTCCATTGACAGGTCAATTGTTGGAATCCCAACGGCCTTTGTTTTCTTGCTCCTTATCATCATGGAAGAAGGTACCACCATTATATATTGCTGCTCTCTATATGTATATTAATAAAAATAGATAAATAAATGTATGTATGTGTATTACAAAATATGTATAGAGATTACAGAGAGAGAGAGAGTTTATATGATGATATGAAAGTAATGGAAATTACAGAGTGTATGTATGTTTATGTAGCTCTTGGTTGGAGAAAGGTGGTATCATATATCATCTATTTATACATGACATAAATGGGATGGGAGAGAGGAGGAGGAGAAGAAGGAAAGAGAGGGTTATGATTGAATTTCTGATTTTTTTTTCTTTAAAAAAAAAACTATTGGTTAAATTATTATGCGGAATTAAAGACCAAGATGTGGGGTATATGGTGACTGAATAATAAATTAATAACATTAATTTTTAATTTGGTTGTATTATTAATTATTACAAATTGACATTTTGTTGTGATTGTTTAAGAGGGGCGCGTGGACTTTGTATAGCCAACACAGTCAAAGGGGAGAATTTTTAGGTGCTAAGAGAGTAAATTAACACACTTACTCTCCACTAATCCAAGTTAGCACATATGCATTTGGATCAGAATTGATGACCCTTTAACTATCTTTCAAACAATAATAATAATAATAATAATAATAATAATAATAATAATAATAATCTCATCAATTAATTATCTTCTACATTATTATTAAAAAATTTCTCCTTTTAAAATTAGGATCACCAATTTTATTTTATTTTCTTTTAAAAAAAATTGACCTTACTTTTGAAACAACACTAACTAGTTCTCATATTTTTTTCATAAAGAATAGAGTAAATAATCAACTCAGTCCCTAATAAAATAGAAGCTTCTTGACTTTTCAGTTTATGATATTTTTTTATCTCCTAAGACATTTTAACTCTTTATGATATAATAAAATAAAAGTCGAAACGACTCACAAATGAAAAAACATAAATCAAAAAGGGTATTTTTTTTTTCAGGGACCTCATTGTCTTTTGATATAATTATTGTCGGGGCAATTTTAATATTTTTCTCTTAAAGATATTGATTAGTAGTATTTCTTTAAAAATATTAATAAAATAAAAACTAATTTAAACTCACAAAACAAATAATTTAGATCTTTTAAAGTGAAAGTTTAATAAAGTGATAAAATGAGAAAATTAATCTCCATCGAATTTGTAATTTTTATGGCACCCTTAATTTAAAAGTTTCTAAACACTTATTTTTTTACATTATCACTTTTTACTTTAGAAAAATTTGATCGCAAAAACAAATATTGCACAATAAAAACATTCATTTGCTATCCGAGCATGTACCAAAAAAATTTCGTCGCAACATAGTTTAAAAAGAATTTAGAGGAAGGGGTTGAAAATCTTTTTGCCCATGGCTTGATACAAGGAAATGAATCTAAAAAAAATGAAAATTCCTCCTCCGAAGAAGGAAAATTAATGTAATACCAAAATGTACCATGTAGTAACTAACTAAAAACAACAATAATTCAAGATAACAAAAGAGTGAACCAAATGAAAAGATGAATCAAAGTAAAAGAGCAGGGATTAGTTCAGATGAGCATGAATTAATTAGTAGCAGTTCTTAAAGGTTTCTACTACTTGTATATAGCACTGTTACATCTAAAAATTAAAATTAAAGTAAGATTTTAAGGTAGAAAGTGGGCACATTAGGTGGGTGAAAGAAAAGTTAGGAACTTAGAAGCCAACTGGTAGCGGCTGTTTGTCCCCTTACCTGGAAATTTATAAATTTTTTTTATGTTAAATTTTATTTTTATGAATTTTACTAATCTAAGACAACTCAAAAAATTTAGAAGTAGTGTTATTAGATCTCCTAATCGTCAACAAAAAAAAAAATAGATCTCCTAATAATTTCTAAGAGTAAACTATAAAAAATAACTGCGAAAAATTTTAAAAATAAGAAAAATGTCTCTAATAAATTTAAAATTTTAATAAAATATTTTTGCTACCTAAATGTTTATTTTTTATTTTTCTCAAAATGTTAAATTTTGGAAACATATTTATTGTTCGAATCTTTTAAAATTATTTTTTTCAATTTTAAAATATTTTATGATTATTTTTTAGTTTACTCTAATTTTCTATTTTTCCATTTAAATTGAAGGATCAAAATAGTTGCTACGTGGACGAACATATTTTTTTCTGTGTTTTTCCTTTATTTATCTTTTGTATGGCTATGAAGTATGAACGCTTTTTCTGTACCGTGTGGTCTAAAAGTGCTCTTTGGTTGGACTTTCTTCTATGAAGAAGATGCGTTTACGCGTATATGTTGACTCTTACAATGTTTGACTCAGCCACTGTGACCTTCCACTTTACACTTTACAGCTCTTCCTTCATGTTTTAATTATGGCTAAAATTCTTATTATAATTAAAGCATTTGATTTTTTATTTTTTACTCTAGATTTTTTTTTTTTTATAAGTTTTAATATTATTAGAGGTGAAAAATGTGTAGATCAACTTGATTTTGATATTGATATATTAGCAATTTTAAGTGTCAGTGTCAGAGACTACTACGTGAAAGAGAAAAAGTAGAAAGCGAGATGGAGAGAATAATGCATCCTTGGTCAATTTAAATTTTGCTTCTTACCACTTCTTTTAATTAGAACATGTGTGTATTTATATTTTATAATCTTAAAAATATTGAATTTCTTCTTTGCTTTAGTAATAGATATTTTCTGAATCATGATAAGTAGTGCTTATGAAAAATTCACAATTTAACATTAAATAAACAAACAATAAGTACAAAAATATGGAGTGTTTCCTCTTTTTCTTTTTTGGTTTTTCAACGTGAGTTGCCTAGTATTATGGAGGAAGCCACGATATTTTTTAAGTGTACACGTAATATTTTTAAATAGACAAATACTTCAATAAAAGTGACATAATTGAAATAATAGAAAGAAAAAATGAAATTGAAATGACTGAAAAAAAAAATTAAGTTTCCATGTGTCAAGTATAAGTGGAAATTAAAATAATTTTGTGTAATCAATGAAGGCTCCCTTATTTTATTGAAACTTATTATTTGAGATAAATCTAGATATTCATATATTCATACATGCATTCATTCATGTATTTTCACTTTTCATATAATCATAGACTCATATGTTAAGTATATAAATAATAAAGTTTAACATATAAATTTTGATCATAAAAATAATAAAGCATGACACAAAAAATTTGAGTCACAATAATAAAAATAAAAATTATTTTATCCAAATGAACATATAAATGCATGTCCATATAGACGTAGTGTTACCAATTTGATATTATCTCGAACTTCAAGTAAATTTGGACTACAAATAATCTTGGATCTCAAGCAAATATGAACTCCAATCAGTCTTGAACATCAAACAAATAAGAATTATATACATATACCCAATAAAAAAAATATTGATTTTTCCGTTATTTACAAATACGAGTAATTTCAAAATTTTTATGTTTCATCATCAGTATTTACTTTTCTTTTTTTTTTTTTTTTGTTTAAATATAAATAAAAGAATACAGCGGTAACGATGGTAACGGATCAAATTGTAGATGGATGATGTTGGGTACTAAGAGCTAAGATTCTTCTATTTATGGAATTTGCAGCACACGTTGTCGGATTTTCCTTTTTCCCTCAGGCTATTTTTGTTGAGACATGTCAATACAACACTATGATTGTACTCTCAGTTTTTCGATCTTTTCCATTTTATTTTTAAATTAGCTACACATAATTTCAATAGAACGATTTTTAATTAATCACATGCATCTCAACAAAAAAGCTGAAACAATATTAGACACACAGCGGTTGTTGGCTTAGTTATGTTGGCCATGGCAGGAGGGTGAAGCTAAGGAGGATTTCTTATTCATATTTTAAATTTTATTGGAGGAGGTGATGGCTTGTCAGACTTGGACCATGTTCTTAATTAATTAGTTCGATCGGTTAGTTCTTTTCACACTTGTCTTACCAATCAACAAATGAATCAGTGTTAGTGACAAATTTTTGAATTAAACTTAGATCGGTCGCAAATGATTAATTTTTAGTTGTCAAATTGAGGAATATTTTGAGAGAAAAAAATACATTCTTTTATAAATAAATCTATGGATATTCGTGTAATAATATAATAGATATTAAATTCTAATCATTTATACTAGAAGAGTTCTTTAATGAAAAAAATAATATAAAAAATATAAAAAAAATAATTATAGACTGTTTAATTAAATTATATATATAAAATTTTTATATGACTTACAATTAATTTAGCTCTTTAAATTAATTTTTATTTATTTTTTTATTTTTTTTCTATTCACGATAGTAGACATCTTCATATTATACAAAGATTTTATTTTATTTACTTCTCTTAAAAAATTAATAAAATAGGCTTTTGCTCTGAATAGCAGGATTTTTAACTAGCTCTAAAACAATAATTTAATTTCGACAGTTTCAATTATAACGATAGCTCTTAATCCATCTTAATACGTGGTTAATAATTCTATGACGAAAATAAAGAGACTAACTTGAACAAAAAATGTCAAATTAGAAAATCAAATTAAGTAATTCAAAACTTTGAAGGCAATATTAAAAATGTGAGTGTAATTTAAATATTCAATAACTTTTCTTCGAATTTCTTTTGTATAGAATTATCTCTGATCTCTTTCCTATTCTTTTCTAAATTTTTTCTGACCATCTTAATTCTCTCATATCCAATTTCTTTCTTCTTTCAATGGTATTTTCATTGAGAGTTAATTAATTAGGATTCTAATCAGTAACTAATATTAAATAGTAAAAAATTATGTGAAGTGTCACTGAATGAAATATTGTAAAAACTTGGAATGCTTGATTTTTTTTTTTTAAAAAACTATTTTACTAAATTATCCATCCATACTTGATTAAGCTCACACTACCTCTAAAAAGGCTTTTGGAAAACTAACTTCACCTAAACTAACTTAAATTGGAATTTTATTATTTCATTATTAGTGTCATGATTTTGGAGAGAGGGAACATATAAGGAACATGGAGGTAGTTTGAAGTCAAATTCTGTCAAGAATAATTGTTTACCCGTATTATCAGATTTGAATGAAACCATATACATGCATGCATGATGCATCCTTCAAAATTGGACCAAAAAGTTGATATCATATTTAATATAGTAACTACAAGGAATTGAAAGAGCACCGCCAACAAAAATGAAATCTAATAAATAATTAGCCAACATTTCAATCAGCATAATCTAGAATTTCAAATATAACTCCCTGCTGCTTATTAATTAAATATAAATAAAATCAATTGGTCATAATAATCATATAATATATAATATTTAGCTAACCAACACCGTATTTCACAAAAACTAGTTACTTTTGAATTCCATATTCATATAGAACAGAAAATAATATTAAGATATCATTTTACTATACTTTTTATTATTCATTATATATACCTATTATCAAATTCATTACAACATTCGCTTATAATCACCTATAACTTGTCAGAAAATCATTCATCTTTTAATAATATTTAACAAATCTAAAATTATTCAATCCCAATCTTTTTATTTTGATACGTTATTCAATCCCATTCAAAATCTCAACAAAGCACGTTCGAAAGTCTTAGCCCATTCAAAAATTAATATATGCTAATAAAAATAGAAAAAAGAAAAACAATGTTCAAGTTCAACGTCCTAAATAAGAAAACGAATAAACTGATTCTTAAATAATTAGAAAAACAAAATAAGTTGCAGTTTTTTTTTTTTTTTTTTGGGCTAAATAAGTTGCAGTTTAAAAGTGATACATAATATCATGACTCTTAAATAATATTTAAAAAGTAAGTAATTATGAGAGGAAGATTTTGTGACGTTTTTTTTTTCATTTTTATTTTTGAACATGATTTCGGATGAGAGGCTTAGCTAGGTTTTTGAGGTCTGAATGGTTGAAGATTTTCAGTCAAATTTATAAGAGATTTTTAAATTTTTCATAAATCTTAAAAAATCGATTGTGTCTGAGTTCAACTAATATCTCTGAATCTATTAACTTAGTGTTGGTTACAGACTCTTTTTTCTATTCTTTTTTGTTTGGGGGGTCAGTTACACTAGGACAACGTTTCTTATTCTTATCATCACTAGGACACCGTTCGGCCATGTGATGTTGGACCCGGATGAGTGATTAGTTTTAAGGGAACCAATCATTGCAACAACAAAACATTTGAGAACCTACATTTTTTAGCCAAAACCTTCGTTAAAATTTTAAATTTATCTCTTCTGTTTCTTCCTCCTTCCACCGAAGTTTTATTGCGCCACCACTATGTCGACCACCATTGCATCTTCTTCTTCTTACTGCATCGCAGCTCCTGTCGTGCACCTTCGCTGCAGTAGCTGCTTCTTCCTCTCCTCTTACTGCGCAAGCGCTGCCCGTGGCTCTGTTTTCTTCAGATTTTCGTCGACGCTGCCAATGTTACTTCTTCTTCTTCCTCTTCCTCTTCCTCTTCCTCTTCTTGTGTTAGTGAGGTGGTGGTTTAGAATTAGGCGGCGAAAGTGGTGAGATTAGGCGACTGCAGTTGGTGGTCGTGGTGGTGAAGGTAGATGAGTTATGGATGATAACTCATATATTATGTGGGTGATATTTTTATTTTATTTGGATGATAATTTTTTTGTGGTGGCGTCGATAAATGAATTATGGATGATAACTTATATATTCTGTAGGTGATTACTTTTAATCTGTTTGAGTGATAATTTTTTTTAGTTTCTGATGTTTTTTAATTTTGAATAATAACTTCTAATTAGACATATTGACTCCCTAATGACTCATGAAAGCTCGTTGTTTTTAGTTTCTCTATAAATAGAGTTGCCAAATCCTATCCCTTTATTACATAAATCCAACATAATCTTTTTTGTTCCCAACCACAAATAAAAAAAAAAGGTCCGATCCAATAAGAATGAAATTCTGATACGACTTGCTGCTTTTTCCATTCATTCTTTTCTGAATCGGTCATGGTCTTATAAACCGTACCTAGATTATGGACAAAACAATTAATATTGCAATTAGTATTGCAAAGAAATAATTCGAAAGAGGCTCTTTTACTTATATCAAATTATTATGTATAAACGTAATAGAATAATGATAGATGATTATAATTTATTATTTTTTTAAAGAAGAAATAACCTCAAGAAAAAAAGGAAATTAGACTAATTCAGAGCATAACACATCATGAAGTAGAACTGTCAAACGGGTGGAGGTGTCGAATTTGAGCCAGCCCGTCCCGAGAGACGAGTCAAAATCTGAAAAATGAATTGGCTCGTATTTTAAACGAGCTAAAAAAACACCAACTCGACTCGACTCGTCCGAGTTAATGAATTAAACGAACCAATCCGTTTAACTCGTTTTTTATTTTGTTTTTCTTAAAAAATAAAATTATTATATAATTTTAATATTTTTTAATTGTATATTTATACAAAATAAAAAATATTTATCACATATTAATATATTTTCATATTAAATTATATAAAGTTTAAAAAGCTAATTAAAATAAAAAATTATATACAAAAATAAATTTTATATATTAAAAAAATAGAAAAATAGAAAAAACGAGTTAGACGAGCCAACCCATGTCCGCTCGACCCGAACCCGTCTAACTCGCGAGTTATACAATCCGATTCAAATTTATCCGCTTTACTGGCTCAACTCACCTATATTTACTAGTGATCTGAGTCGACCCGCGAGTCGCGACTCATTTTGACGGCTCAAGTTCAAGACCCGGAACCAACCATTCAACGTGGTCAGAGGTGGCTTTTGCGCCATTTTAAACAGTTAATCTTCAGCTCTATTAGTTTCTTTGCGCACATTTCAAATTAACTTTCCAATCAAAACAGGGTCCCAATTAGTCTCATGTCCATGTTCCGGTACGTTTTATAGAAAGAAAGAGAAACACCTAGAATTAGTTTCACAAATCACATAATTAATTCCACAACTCCAAGTCAAAACAATCCCTCCAAACCGGTTATAATTTAAAGTTATAATATTTAATTTAATATTTATAATTTTATATAATTAAAATTCATAATTATATATTTCTAACATTAAATATTATGCATTTAATTTATTAACAATTAATAAATGAAAATAGAAACCAAAATAAAAAAATTACGTCTACTTATCACAACACATGACTCGTCATGAGACACGTGGACATACTAATGTCAATTTCTTTTATGACACAGAATCAAAACATATATAAAATATTTGTATCTTTTAGAAAATTATATAATATCTTAATATTTTATTTATATTAAAATACAATTTAATCTTTTTAACTATTTTTAATTTTTTTATAATTATATAAATTATTTAAAATAATTAATTTTAATAAATAATATATGTATTATTCTTAAACTCACTTGAAAAAATACTTTAAGAATAAAATTAAATACGCTAACATGTGTATCAGACAAATCTAGGAGAATATCATGTCATAAATATGTTTGATATTTGATATCCAGACACAACAATACAGACAAATGTAGGAAATTATTATGTCATAAATATGTTTGATATCCAGACACGACAATACAACGAACAAAGTGCCCATACTTCAAAAATAATTAAAATGATGTCTTAGCCTCCAATTTGTAGCAAGAATGGCTAGTGTTGAGTTTCCTATCTGTTTTTTGAGATCTTTCAAAAAACCTCGATTCAAATAAAAGAAGGAAGTTTGAATTCACATCTCGCCTCCTCGGCATTACCATGAAGGAGAATATGTGAATTATCCAAAGTACAATCGACTAAATCAATTACAACACAACAACTATTACATCTATGAGTTAGAAAACAAATCAACAATCCCATCCCAATTTCACCTATTCAAGCAGCTCCTTGGAACCATTGTGCTTCTCACATTCGCCACATCTAAAATATTGTTAATTATTTTAGTTTCTTTTTATTGATATTTTTATTAATAAAAATTCAATTATTTATCCAAATTTATTAGTAACCATTGTATCAAGGGAATATAAGTGTTTTAATGAGTTTTTATATTTTATTTCAATTTTATTCTTAATATTTAGTTTCAATTTTATCACTCACATTTTAATATGTTTTATTATACTTGCATATTGGTTAATATATGATGTGTCAATCTTATGATGACTAATTACTACAATTGCGACATCAACATTTTTGTTAAAGGTGTTAATAACTCTCAATTGTATGCCAACGACCTATAATTCAAATGGCATTTACTAGAATTTCTCTTCTCTATTATCTCGGGTTCGAAACTCTCAATTGTATAATTAAAACAAATTTAAAATATTAATTAGGAATAAAATTTGAAGGTATGAGAGACATAGGTGAGAAAGTGAAAATAGAGTGAATAAGTAGAAAGGAATTTGAGAGAGAAACTAAATCTGAGCTTTTTCAATATAAGAGTAATGTGAGAATTAGTTATATCAGAGAAAAGAGGTCCTATTTATAAGCATAACTAACACTAGTTTCTAGAAGCTTACAGAGACTTTTACACAACTAACTCTAAAACAAAACTGCCAGCTAAGCACTAACAGAAATAACTAATCTAACCAACTTCTCAAGTTCTCATAGCTTCTATTATGATCTCTAATTTTCTTCTTTCTTCTGCAAAAGAAAAAAAAAAAAACTAATGCAGACCACAATTAACAACAATTATGCACTAAAAATAAATAACAATTAGACACCATCATCTTTAGCTTCTAGATTTGCTTTCATTGGCCCTGACTTTGAACATGGCAATTCTTCAATGCTGAGCTTAGTCCTGAAATGCAAAAAATTGTCCAAGTATATGGCTTTAGTGAGAATATCAGCAACCTGAACTTCTCCTGAAATGTGACTCACTTGAATATGCTTGCTATTAACATGATCTCTCACAAAGTGTAAATCTATCTCAAAGTGCTTTGACTTTGAGTGCAAAATAGGATTAGCAGCAAGTAATATTGCACTCAAGTTATCACAATACAATATTGGTGCTTCTTTTAATGGAAATTGCAGCTCACTAAACATATTCTACACCCAAATCAATTCTGCAACCAAGTTTGCCATATTCCTATACTCTGCCTTTGTGCTTGAGCGAGCTACTGCAGTTTGCTTCCTTGAAGTCCATGAAATCAGATTAGAGCCTAAGAACACACAAAATTCACTAGTAGACTTCCTATCATCAAGATCTCCAGCCCAATCTGAATCACTATATGCAGTGATGGCCATAGAGTTTTCCTTCTTCAAATGCAAGCCAAAACCTGCTATTCCACTCAAGTATCTAAGAACTCGCTTCACCATTCTCCAATGTGCTTCCAACGGAGCTTGCACAAACTGAGACAGCTTGTGAACACTATATGAAATCTCAGGTCTTGTGACAGTTAGATATTGTAGACTACCTATGATAAACCTATACAATTGTGGATAAAAGAAGTTAGCACTACCAAAGGATGAGAGCTTTATTATTGAAGGTAAAGGGGTATGACAAGCAGTGCATCCTTCCATGCCTGCTTTTTTCAATACTTCACCAATATACTTTTGCTGTGTTAACAGCAGTCCTCCATTAGCAGTCTGCAAAACCTGTATTCTCAGAAAATAGTGCAGATTTCCCATGTCCTTTAGAGTAAATTTGGCATTCAGCTTCTCAATCACATCTTTAATGTGATTTTCAGACTCACCAGTAACTATAATGTCATCCACATACACCAACACATAAGTTTTGATACCTATATCAGTTCTTAGAAACACTAACACATCAGACTTTGTAGCTTTAAGGCCAATAGCTACTAGACCATTGGACAATTTGTGGTACCACTCTCTTGGAGCTTGTTTAAGTCCATAGAGAGCTTTGGTAAGCTTGCACACAATTGAGGAGTCACTTTCTTCATATCCTTAAGCCTGTTTCATATACACTTCCTTTACCAATTCTCCATGCAAAAAGGCATTATTAACATCTAGTTGCCTTATTGGCCAGAAATTCGCCAAAGCAATAGATAGAATCAGCCGAATAGATGTAGGTTTCACCAATGAACTATAAGTTTCAGTGTAGTCACAACCTGGTCTTTGAGCATACCCTTGTGCTACCAACCTAGCTTTGTACTTTTGCAAGGAGCCATTTGAATTATACTTTACCGTGAACACCCATCTGCTCCCTATAGCCTGCCTGTTTGGGGGAAGAGTCACCAACTCCCATGTTTTATTTTCAACAAAGCCTCATACTCAATATCCATTGCTGCCTTCTATTCAGGAGATTTCAGTGCCTACTTAACACTTCTTGGCTCTACACTTGCTTGAAACACCCTTGGTTTGAATATACCAGCCTTACTTCTAGTAGTCATTGGATGAGTATTCATTACCACTAGTCAATCTGCTTCAGAGATAGACAACACAATCTCAATACCATTAACAGGAATTGGCACTGGAATAGAGGAAGCTGCTACTTGCCCTGAATTTCGCTGATCCCCTGAGGAGAGGGACAAATCCAGAACTGAGGAAGTTTTATCTCTTTGAGTGCTTGCCACTGAAGACATTCTTTCTAAACTACTGTTAGTTATGGAAACTAATTGAGATGTCTCTTGAGACTGCACAATTCTAGGAATAGTTGGTATCGTTGCTGCTGAATTTGCTAACTCATCTCTACTCTTTGCTGTTGTAACTATTTCTTTAAAGGGAAAACAATCCTCAAAGAAAACTACATGAGGTGTGGTAATGACTATCCCTTTATGAGTGAGGCACTTATAACCCTTTTGAGCTGTTCCATACCCAACAAAAGTGCAAGGAGACGACCAGAAGTCTAATTTGTGTCTATTATAAGGTCTTTGATGTGGAAAGCAAAGACTTCCAAAGACTCTAAGACTATCGTATAATGGCTTTTGCCAAAGAGCTTCTCAGAGGGAGAGATACCACCTAGAACTGGAGTTGGCAAGACATTAATCAGCTTTGTTGCTGTCACAAAAGCTTATCCTCAGAACTTTGTAGGCATTGAAGCACCAGCTAACAACGTCAGCCCCATTTCTACTACATGACTATGCTTCCTCTTAGCCAGTCCATTCTGTTGATGGACATGAGGACAAGAAAATCTATAATGGACTCCTCTTTCCTGCAGTGACTTAGACAAGCTAACATATTCAACAGTATTATCACTTTGCCCCATTTTTAATTTAGTATTTAATTGCAATTCAACCATTTATTGGAAGTGATTAAAAACTGATTTTAATTGAGCTCTAGATTTAATCAGATATAACCACGTGAATCTTGAAAAAGTATCAATGAAATTCACAAAATACCAATTTCTACTATTATTAGGTATGGGTGCAGGCCCCCAAATATCAGAATATACAAGCTTTAAAGGATATGTATACACTGTATTAGAAGAATAAAAAGACAATTGATGAGACTTGCCAATGCAACAAGCTGGGCAATCTATCTTATTTATAAAATCAAAAGAAAAATTACAAGCTTTCAAGACTTTAGTCATCACAGTATGATTTGGATGGCCTAATCTTGCATGCCATAGCAAGAAATTATTCTTATTTTCTATAGAAGAAACAAAAGCTGCTGGTGAATGTAATTTGGTGAGATTTACAAACTTATAAAGACCTCTATCAACACTCCCTTAGAGTACAATTTTCTTGGTTTCCTGCGATTTCACACAACACTTATCAACATGAAACTCAAAGAAAACATGATTGTCACAACAGAACTGATATACACTCATCAAGTTCTTAGTAATCTCTGACACATACAATAAATTCTTTAACAATAATAATCTAGAGCTCAAATCAGATTTTAAACATGTTTTACCAACAAGTTGAATTTGCAAACTGATCCATTGCCAATGACAACTTGTTCATCACCACGATAAGTGTCTTTCTCCACCAAATTCTGCTCATCATGTGTCATATGATGCGTAGCTCCTGAATCAGGATACCAGTTCGGATCTTGGACCGTTGCTGGTGTTGCCAACACATTGCTAAAATTGGCCACTTATCAAGTCATGATAGTGTTGTAAATATAGCTCAACCGGTAGTCGAAGAGTGAACAAATTTAGAAAAGATGTCACAATGAAAATCAATAAAATCAAGAGTATTTCGTCTCGGGTTGTTCTCCCTTGGACTTATGATCAATACAAAAGACTAAAACTAGTTAGGAAAGTACGGGGGTTTGAGAGTTTTCAACTAGCGACTACAATAACAAGAATGTAAATCATGCAAGGAAATTAAATGCAACAATTTATAAGCAAGTAAGATAGTGAATAACTAGAATGCAAGAAGTAAACTAGGCAAGAAATGAAAGTAGAGATAAGTAAGCAATCAATAAGCTAATTCAAGTGCAATTAAAATACCTTGGTCATGGGTTTTATGGAATACATTATCCTTGTCACCTCTAAACATAGATAATATCCTAGAGTGAACTTCTCACCAATCTTGTCACTTTGATGAGAAGAGTCAATTTGGTTGATTCATAGCCATAAGTCCTAGTTTACTCATTAAGACACTAAACTAGCATTAATGAACATAAGAATAATCCATTTTGGCTCATAAGTCCCAATCATTATAGAATTAATTAATGATAAACTAGCATTAATGACATCTAAATCAACATAAACCACTCTCAATTATCATACAAAGAATGCTAAGGTGACTCAAATGCATCCATGTAGTCAACCCATAACCAAGAAATGAAAATCTACTCCATATCTAAACAAATCATTTTATCAAACACTTGGTGTGCATAGAAAATAAACACCATGAATCAAGAGAAAATCAATAATCAACAACTACCCACTACTATAGATTGATAGTAAATGCAAGAATGATAATAACAAACACAATCAATTCATGAAAATACCTCAAACATTCATTAATTAAAGTAAAATACACAAATAACAATAACTAGTTCAAGAACAAGAATAATAGAAATAACTAGAGTAATTATGAAGAGAAATCAACAAATAAACTAGAACAAGTATGGATCCTAAGAACAATTGCAAGTGAGAATTGAAGTGAGAATTGAGATTGAATTAAAAATCTTATAGAGAAGTTGGAGTTTCTCTATCTAAAATATGAACATAAGAACCTAATGAAAAACTAGATAAAAACTTAATTTGATCCCCTTGAGTGTCATATGAGTGATTCCCCCTTATTTCCCTCTTAATTGGGCCTCTAAATGCTCCAAAATGGTGTAGAAATTGACGCAAATAGGCTCCTCTTTAAATGTGTCACATGAATTTTTAATGAGGCATGTGCAGGGAGAGTTGTGTACACAACTATAGTTGCCCACGCAACTTCCCGAGAGTGAAAAATCGGAGTTGTGCACACAACGCAAGTTGTGTACGCAACGAGCAGAGGCAGCAAATCTTCATATAGACATATGTATACCATTTTGAAGCTATAGATGTTAGCTTTCAAATGGCATTGGAACCATGTCATTTGGACCTCATTAGCTCAAGTTATGACCCAATTAGTGAGAAGAGGTCAAGGTTGGCAGCATTAGCAACTTTCAGCGCATCAATCTTTGGACGCGAATTTCGCATAGAATCATATAGAACTTGAAAAAGTTTTCAACATAAAAGTTATAGATAACGAATTCATATTTTCAAAGAGTCAAAGTTTGCTCTAATCCGATGACTATGGCTCATTTGTGAGATCTTCGCTTTTGCATGTTTTCTTCACTCCTTCCAAGCCATCCTTGCTTCCTAAAGCTTCAAACACTTAACAAACATATCAATGCATCGAATGGAATGGAAGTAGAATTAAATTTCCAATTTAAAGCTTAAAAACAGACATTTTCTCATTTAACGCACAATTAAGGATGAATTCACAAAGATGCTCATTCACTAGCTATTTATGTGAGTTTATGTTGATGAAACATCTAATTTAAGTACAAGATAAACCATCAAAATAAGGTTTATCACTAAGCAATCTGATTCTGACTCTGGTTACTGTAGCTTCCTCCATTGTAGCTATTATCATCATAGCATGTCCTTGCTGTATGACCATACTTCTCACAAACTTGACATTGAGGCCTATCCCTGCCTCTGCCAAATTGACCTCTACCACCACTATTGGAATTAGATCGACCTCCTCTGAAAGATCTACCAACCACGTCCACGAAATCCACCTTTGAAATTGCCTCTTGAATCTGACTATTGTGGCTGATTGTACTGAGTTTGCGCTACATTTGCTTGAATAATCGTCTCATTCTTCCTGAACCTTGCAAGCATGCTCACATGTGCCAGTAACAAAGTCTCTAGCTCACCAACTGTGATACTTTGAGATCTTTCCAAAAGAGACGTAACCACAAGAGTATACTCTTCGGACAATCCATTCAAGATTGCAGTGACATGATCATTCTCCTTCATCGATTCACCTATTGACGCCAACGCATCAATCGTACTCTTGTTCGAGAGCACATATTCAGTAACAGAAGCACCAATTTGAACTGTACTTAACCTATTCTTCAATTGCATGACCTTAGCTCTCACTTGAGAGGAAAAATGATTTTCTAACCTCTTCCAAACTTGATGTGTGAACGTGCATCCAACCATACGTGTTGTGAACGGTTTGCTCATCGAAGCTAACAACCACGATTTCAGAAGAGCGTATTGCTTTTCTATTTCTGGTAATCTGCACTCACTCTTACAATGACTTCATTCTCTGAAACTGAGAATTGTTAAGGTATTCCTTCCCCTGTTATGTGATTCAGCATATCGTTTCCTTCAATCATCGACATTGCTTGATCTTTCCACTGTAGGTAGTTGTCCTCATCCAGTTTCATGAGATTGGTTTTGCAACAAAACTTTGTGCCAATGACACCATCACCATCGTGATCTACTGTTTCAGATCTAGTAGAAGCTGTGGAACTTGAGCTCTGATACCATGAAGGTATCAGAGACTTAGGTGAGAAAGTGAAAGTAGAGTGAAGAAGTAGAAAGGAATTTGAGAGAGAAACTAAATCTAAAATTTATTTATTATAAGAGTAATGTGAGAATTAGTTACATCAGAGAAGAGATGTCCTATTAATAGGCATAACTAACACTAGTTTGTAGAAGCTTATTGAAACATTTACACAACTAACTCTAAAATAAAACTGCCAGCTAAGCACTAATAGAAATAACTAATCTAACCAACTTCTCAAATTCTCATAGCTCTTATCAAAATTAAATAATTTAAATTATAATAATATTTTTTGAACTTTTTAAAAACATTATGAAAATAAAAATTATATTTTATTATATTTATTTTATTTTGAATAATATTCAAACTTTAGATCATTGGTATATATTGAAGAAAAAGTCTTGGGAGCCAATGTACTTAATTATGATGATATAGAATAAATAACTCATATATTACGTATGTGATTTTTTTTTTATTTAGATGATAATATTTTTTAATTTTGAATAATATTTTTTTTTTAATTTTAAATGATAACTTAATTATTAACTCTCTAAGGATTTCTTAATATTAATTCTATAGTACTATTGTATATTAAAATACCTATATTAATATAATCAATTACTTAGCAAGCTAATATTGTAATTTGTTAAGTAAGAAAATCACTTAAAAAAGGATAAATATTCTACACTTGAAGTGGTTGGTAGAATCTACAAATCATGGCCATCAAGTGGATGGAGGACTGGTGGTAGTAGCTAATTGACCTTCAAGAGAATGATTTGATTCCTCGAATGATATCATATATAGTTTATGTGCTTACTACGGTGAAGTAAGAAAATAATAAAAATACGAAGAGAAATCAAATTAAAGGGTTACGATGACTGTAAATTTTGTTCAATTTTTCTAAATCCACACTGCAATCTAATGATTTATAATTTTTTTTCATATTCTTTATTTTTTTTATTAAAAACTCTCCATAGCTTATACTTATATATATACCCCTAACTTTGGCATGAAATAATTTTTTTTTTTATATTTGATTTTATTTTTTTTAATTGAAATTTCCAATTTTTTAAGAGAAAAGATTAAATGAAATAGGGAAATATAAAATGCTAGCTAGGTAGTGTTTAACTTCTTTTAGTATATGTATATATGGAAAACAGTTAAGAAAACAATTTATTTAATTTGTTTAAAGACAAAATCACCTTTTTTGTCTTCATCAATTATATGTATTTATTAGTTAATTTAAGGTTGCGAGTTAGCTTTTGTGTGACGATAATTCTTCAAATAAATTTTTGTAGTTCTTAACTTAGTGTTTTTACTGAGTCGGTTAATAAAAAATGACTACTTGCGGAGAATCTGAGTGAGAAAAAGCTAAATGAAGTGTCAAAAATGAAATTATTAAAATACTAGCTCTTATAGAGAATGTTATGTTATGAGTCTCGAGAGATCAATAATTAGCTTTTATGTTGATAGTTTTTTTTTGGGTTTTCTTAGATTGTTCAGAGACGGACAGTTCTTTTTTGGTTTGGTAGCTCGTAACAATCAATAAGAAGTAAATTTTTTTTATTAGTATCAATCAATTTTCTTAAAAACTATTTTATTTACATTAAATTTAAACTTTTAATAATTTATATTTTATAATTAAAAAAGGACTAATATTTACTAACTATATATATACACACCAAACATATATACACACTAATAAATAATCATAACCTGTCAGGCCCTAATCAGTCGGAGTTGGTAATGGCCTCATCCTTGTCTGGTTGCTGTTCCGCCCCTGGCCTGATCCATATATATTACTACATTATTTTGATTTTGATTCTCTGAATATTTTATTTTCCTATAATTATTCTCTATAAAGTCCTACAGTCATCCTTTTTTAATTTTAAAGAAAACATAATATATAATAATATATCTGACTTCAATAGAATAGAAAGTCATTTAGCCGTCCAAAACAAGTTCACCTTAATTAATTAAAATAGGCTAGAGTTGTTGGCGTTCCACTTTAATTATTTATTTATTCTTTGTTTATTATAATTATTTTCAGTTACGGTATATAATAAATAAAAAGGACATTCAATTTAATAACTAGGAATGTAAGAACTATTTTTATTTGGACATGAAACATTATTTGCGAAAATCTTGGTCTCTGCTCTCTAAAAATTCTTGCATCTTGCATCACAAATCTCTAGCAAGACTCTAACTCGCTTTAATTTCACTGTTATTTGCTCACATAATATAATATGGGAAAATTTTCAAATATTCTAACCAATACTAGTACGGTGTTCATTTTGATTAACGACTAAAATTATTAGAAATTATGTTACGTATATATAAAAAATAAATTATTTATATAGAATATACCTTATAATACAAAACATATATAATAGTTGAAACCCTTCTGTATTCTCTGCCTTGCTTTGCTTCTGACGTATTTTACGGGAAGGTATTATCATACACGATAAACAAATTTGTTCTATAATAAGAAACAAAAAAAGTTGTTAAGATAACAATACATATATACAATTGCTTTCGGACGTAAAACTAATGTTTAATTTGTGCGAATTATGGATATTTATTATATTAAATTGTTCATATATAGAATATAGAAGCTTATAATTATTATATGTTTGAATAATTCTTAGCCATTTATATTAATATTCATAACAACTCATAATAATGTTTATATATATATCCACCTAATCTCATCTAAAATGATATCATAATTTATCCGATCTAAAATTATCAGATCACGTCTATCTATTTATGTTCACATAGATTTTTGTCATCTCATGAGCTATTTTTTGAAGTTGAGTTAAATTCATCTAATCTTAATTCCAAAATTTATATGATATGTCCACATGTTACCATTCCCCTAATGTAACTTATGATCAAGAAATTAGAAAACTTATATATTAAATATATTTTTTTAAATTTTTATCTCCTCTATGAAATTCTTTAATCCGTTCCTGAAAACACAGATTATGTCTGTTATATTCAAGGGCAATATATGACAGACAACATAGAATAGACAGCAGGAGATGAAATTAAGAGACAAATGTGATATATAGAAATGAAGGGATTAAGATTCGATTATTTGGGTAAAAGGAGAAATGTATATAAACTATAGAAGATGAGTCAGCTTTGTAGTTTTGCTGTTGTGTCTTGTTGAGTGGATTCTAGTGCCAAATTGAATCAACAAGTCAAGAGTGACAGACATATAGCTGCCATTGTGGAATTTGTGTTCTTCATCTCATGCCTTCCGGCACTACTTCAAACCTTTTCTTTAGTATAATAATAAACTATCTTGAGGCCTGCAAATGGAGGTTCATTCATGGTCCACTTATTTGTGATGACATAAAGGTGCAAAGGGATCAATCAAACTATTAGATAATAGATATTATTATACTAATCACTTAATTGAGAGACCTTTCTTGCCTCCATTATTTTATTGCTACTCGAAGCTTTAATAACTTTTCACCCATAAATTTTGATATGACACTCGCTCTAAATTAAGTATTGCTTTCTAACTTTAAATTCCTTGTGATACCGAGACTAAGGCAGAAGATTATATCAACAAATTGCATGATGTTAATGTATCTGGGCTCTTACTCTATTATGTCTACTTATGTTGTTGTTTGTTTTAATAATGGTTCTCTTAACAAGTAGATTAAGCATTTTAATGGGTTAAAATTCTTTCGTCAAAATATTATTGAACACCAAAATGAGACACAATCTATTTATATATAAATATATGTTGTTTAATTCATTTTCAATAAATACACTAACAAAATCTGATATATACAAAGAACAAATTAATGGTGAAATTAATTTCTGAAAGATTAGTCGCTCGTCAAATTCGTCCAAATTTTACCAATCAAATTAGCTCCTTAAAGATTAAAAATTAATCATATTTATCTGTCACTCTATTAACAATTTTCGTTAACGATTATCCATACAGAACGTTAAGTGAGATATGTACACCTTAAAAACGACGCTATTTTGAATTGGTATGTTACATAACGTTCTATATGACTAATTGTTAACAAAAATCATTAATGAAATAATCGAAAGTCAAATATGATTAGTTTTTAATCTTTCAAGCTAATTTGATGGATAAAAATTTTTTGACGAAGGACCTCAGTTGATCGTTAACCCAATAAACAATACACCAGTAAAAAGAAAGGCCCAAACCAAGGTCCAAACAATGCAAAGGTAAAAATCTGGGAGTGAAGTCCGAAAAAAGGAAAATCCGGGAGCATAAAAAGGAAAAAAACGCATACATATATTTGTCCTTGGTAGTGTTTGGGTGCTGTTGTTATTTGTGGGTCTGGGTTGGGCTTTCATGACCCAATCCATGACCAAAAAGACACAAGATAAGAAACTTACAAAAACTTAAGGCCCGTTTTGGGTTTTTCCGCTCCGCATCATCATTCCACAGAAGCAGTGGAGCGTCCTCCAGGGAACGGTGGAGCAGCGACAAGTCCGACGAGTGTAACGGAGGAGCAAGTCAGCATTTTGCAATGGATGCCAAAGACATCTTGGGATTGCCGAAGAATTCGTTCCCTCCTCTGGACAAGAAGTCTCGTCCTCCCAAAGAGTCTCACAGAAAACCTGATGGAATTTCCCGCGAGGTCTGTTTATCACATTCCCCTTTCTATTTTCCCACCTAGGGTTTCCCAATTTAACACTTTTCTTTCTCCTTCTTAACTATACAGGTTTATGCGCTTACTGGTGGATTGGCTCCTCTTATGCCTGCTCTTGATCCATCTCAATTGAAAAAAAAGCCTCCATCAGACGAAAAGGTTTAACTTATCTTCTATATCCCAAATACTTAGAAACATACTTGCTTATAGTTTGAGTTGAACTAGGAAGAGTTCAAGTTTTAGAACTTGCTCACTTTCACAAGTTTCTCTTGCAAATTCATTAAGTAGTGAAGCATACAAACGTAATCATCCGTTAGGTGCTTAACCTGTTGTCCCTTTGTCTTGGATGGAGAAGAAGTGTTATTAAATTCAAGAAGGGATGGTGTCCACTGGACTTTAATTACTCATCAATAATTTTGTTTTGCAACTGAATAGGTAGCTATGCTAGAGTAACATATCTTTACACTACTTGTTAGTTTGCTGAAAGTTTTATTGTAGCATATGGATTGAGACCTGTCAATCCATCGTTCATCTAGTTTATCCGTATATGAAGTTATGAGTCTGATCGAACCCATCCAATTGTAATGATAGTTATAACAGATTTGTTTAGGGTTGCGTAATGAGTGATGAACGGATCAACAAATATAATTATTGGATGTCCATTTGCAAATATGCACAACTCCATTTGAAAACAAACAATTATATAGTTTCTGTACTTGATTTGGATGTCCATGGACTCCTGGAGGGAGAGAAAGAGAGAAGTTTATAGAAAAAATAGCTGCCAGACTTTGGTATTTCAGTGACAATGACAATGGAGATGAGACACAAATATTAGACATGAGATACAGATTTTTATTACAATTTTTGTCCCTTCAAAATTTTTAAAATTTCACTTTCTACTTTTATTACCTTCAGCAATAACTTCCTTCTTATTAGGGGGTAAAATTGGTTCTTAATGACGAATGTGTTTATTTTTTTCTTATTAGTACAACCAAATAGACTATATGTATTCAGGTGGACCTTTGTCCGTGTATATGTGTGCCTATGTATGTGTGTCGTCATTGTTCTAAGATAGTAAACAAATAAAGGTATATAGTTTGAGGAATTTATTTTTTATTCGTGTGTGTTTCTGATCTTATAAAGTAATGCTTAAGAATCTTTTTGGTGGGAGAGAGAGGCCAATTTCCAAACGTGATATGCTGTCAAAAGATTAATCTTAAGGCATCTTTGACTGGAAGTTTTAAGTCATTATTAACATTTGAGTTCTTTTTTCTATGTTCAGGTTGCTTGGCAGTGGCTTGGTATCACCAGTTCTGCTCGTAAAGATAATCTTCATCTCTATCATTGGGTACGTTCTTCGGTCACTGAAATATTTTGTATTCTAAGAGCTCCTTCGTTTTTTTTTAACAGAAGAAAAAGAATTATTTGAAACAGGATGAAGTGTCCATACTATAGATACAAAATATGGCGCTAAGACCTAGCTGTTTGGACTATCTAATGAGGCACTCCAATCCTTTTGAATGCTAGCTAAAGGAACACTGCCAATAAATAAATCATAATAAGGAAGAATATAGAATAGAGGGAGAGTGAGAGGGAGTTTTCTGATTATGATTAACTGAACTATAGCTGAATAGTTTTCAGCTTACAAGCTGAAACACATTGGTACGTTTGTTGTTGATCTATCCTAGCTGTCAGAGGCAGTTTCACTGCCTCGATTCTACTCTAAATGAACTTAGAGTCACTACAGCTTCTCCTAACTTACTCTATTGGATAATGTGCTGAGCACAGAAGAGAAGCAAAAGAGGGTAACCTTATTCTGAATAAAAAATTAGAAATAAAGGAATTATTAAAATCCCTATTAATTCCTTTCTGACCAAATATACCAAAGGACTGCAAAATTGTTGTTTGCCACAGAATATTTACATGAGTCAAAACATCTGAACCAGTGAGTAGAAACTCATGCAAATGATTAGTTCTTGGACACCAAATTACCCAGGCCTAAACCTCTTAACTTTTTTGGTTCACAACAAATCTCTCAACTAACAACGTGATCCCTTTGAGAGTCCCCAACCCTTGAAATATTTTGACCTTAAGCAATAAGAATACAGAAGAGGGAGAGAATATAAGGGAATGTTGGATAAACACGACTGGCTGAGTGTGAAAGTTAATGTTATGTGATTCTTATTGCAGGTCCGAGTTGTAAATGGCGTTCCACCAACTGGTGACTATTCTTTTGCCAAGTATAACAAGGTAAATATAGGCTCAGACTTCAAGCATTACCTTTGTGCCTTCTCTCTCTCTGTTTACATGATTAATTTTTATTTACATACTGTGGTGCAGTCTGTTGACATTACAAAATACACAAATGAGGAATATGAGAAGTATTTGACAGATCCTGTAAGTATCATGTGAAAATTGCATTTTTGTTGAGTTATATACAAAGTTGTCTGAGTTTGCATATATATCAATGTCCACTTTTAATGCTACAAAGAACAGAATTTTATGTACTGAATCATTTGGAGAATGTGGTCTCAGAAATCACTTGTATCCCAAGAACACATGGGATATATATCAGCTTGTGATCAAATAGCTGGGCCTTATGTCTAAAGTCTCACCTACCTGTGTTGCATTTGTTTCATTTACATTGTTGTATTCTCATTTGTAAAGTTACTTGTTTAGTTGTTTTTAACTGCCACTGTAATTCCGTGTGCTTTTGAAAGTTGAAACATGTTGACATTCTACAAGTATCTTTACATCTATATCTGTTAAGAAGTGTTAATTTGTTGCTCTTCTCCATCATATTATATCTATGTAGGGGTGGACCAAGGAAGAGACAGATCAGCTGTTTGAATTGTGTGAAAGATTTGATCTCCGATTCATTGTCATAGCTGATAGGTTCCCATCGTCTCGGACTGTGGAAGAACTGAAGGAGAGATATTACAGTGGTATGGATATTCAATTAACTAATATCATCTGTCACTTTCCTATAATTTATATGCTTTTTTATTCACACACTAGAGTTCTGGTCATTTAATATACGGATTATAATATAAAATTATTAAGTGACACATTTAAATTTGATTTTGGACTGTTATTTCACCTGGCTTTGTAGTATCACGGGCTTTATTACTTGCTAGGAATCCATCTTCTGTTGACATTGCATCACATCCTCTTGTTAAGGTATGGCAAAACCTATGAATAATTTATTATTGTTGCACTAAAGCCGTTCTCTTTTAAAGAAAAACATGAAATAAAATGTACCACCATGCCTCCTACGCCACATGCATGGTAATTTTTATTGAATATTTTTTTGTATTAATGTAATTAATAAAAATATTAACATACATGTCTAACATATTTACTTTTATAGCATGATATTTATCAAAATATTTACTACATTACTTGTATCATGTATGCTTTGAATTCATAATTTTCTCCAAATTATGATGGGATTGTCCCAATTCAATAAAATTTCTGTGTATTGTATCATTTTGTTTTGACTTCTATACTTTTCTTTCTTTTGTCCTGTTTCTCTAACTGTCTATTGTTTTTCTCTTTTTTCGTATGTCTATTTTGTTTTATTTTAGTGTTGGATTATAAAACTTGTGCAATTTCTATTCTTTTGGTCTCTTAGATTTGTGACTATTGTTGTGTGTTATTATTTAGATCTAGGTTTATTGGAAGTATATAGTCTGCTTTATAAGTTCTGCTGAGATATTTGACTTCAAAATACTAATACACCAATTCATGGATCATGATTTTATACTGATTTGTGAACTACCAGTTTGGAGGGTTGGCTAACTAGTGGAATAATCCCTGGTTAATCCAGTCCTACTGGCCAGTTTAGATCTGGTTTCAAAACACTGCTTTAATCTTCCAAGTTGACTGTTTCTAAAGAGAATGAAGTTTTAGATGCATTATACATTAGCATTCTTATTCTTGTTCCTCAATGTAGGAACCATACAATATTTCACATGACTTGGAGCGGAAACGAGCAATGTCCTTGGTCCTCTCTCAAACTAGGCAACAAGAGCTAAGAGATGAAGAGGTCTTGATCTTTTCCCCCCTTTCAATTAGTATTATATTATTCCTTTTCCTACTGTTATTGCGTCATTGCTAATGAAGTTAATTTTGATGTCTATCTATCTGATGCTATTGTTTTATGCAGGTTCTTGCTGAAGCAAAAAGAATAGCTCAGTCACGCATATCTGCTAAGGTAAGTTTTCTTTATAAATTGGTTGTCTGTGACATCTGTGATTATAAGATGATATCAGAACTTGCTATCAAGAATTAATTGCATGTTTCATGCCATCTCATTATGGTCTCATCGTGATTAATTGTTTCTAAAATCCTGACCATGAGCTTCTAATATTTGGTACTGTTTTAATTCCCATATTTATGTATCAATTGAATATCTCTGGTGACTGCTTTTTTTGGGATGGGCTCTGGGAACCAAATTAGAGCTGGGAATAAATGTAATTTGTATCATTTATACCAACAATAAATTATTGCTGAAGGGGTGTGATAGATTAACTGTTGTGTGTTTTGTTATTATGTAATAGAGGCTACCAAATTCATTGAAATTACCAAGTGTCACTCACGTGCTGTACATGCATTTGCGCCTTTAATTAATTATATCAAGTGTCTCATTCATCATATATTTAGGTTTCTCAAGAATCTGAGATGGCTGTTGCTTCAAATGCTGGTGTAGAAGTTACAGAGAGGACTATCCCGGGTGAAACTGTATCTCCACTTCCGTCGAATGCACAACATCCATCGATACCTGTGTCTTCTTCAATGTCAACAGAAAATGCATCAACTCTGGCTTCGCTTCGCATTGTAAGTTAAACAGAAAGTTTCCATTCACATTGTCTCTTTCTTTTCACCGTCGTCTGCTTAAACCAGCTCCACTTTCCCTTCCCTCATCTTATCCCTCTGAAAAATGGTGGAATATAAAGGATTCTTTTAATCAAGTTTATGAAATTTGTCCTTGTATTGAATCAGTGATTCAAATAATGTCTATATATAATCTAATGGTAAGAATATTTCAGCTTCGTGTATATCTGAGGACCTATGCACTTGAGCAAATGTTGCAAGCTGCAAGCTCATCCGCTGGATTGCGAACTATCAAACGGGTTGAACAAACTTTGCAAGACCTTGGGGTTTGTCAATACTCCCTGGACTTTAATCCTGTTTATATATTCCTATCTTTTTTCAATCTTCAGTGCTGACGTGTGTTAGTCACTGATTGTTATTTTAAATGTGGTTGAAGGTCAATTTGAAACCAAGGGTTCCAACAAAATCCGTTTGTGCAGAACATCTTGAGCTAAGGAAAGAAATACTAACTTTGTTGAATCTTCAAAAGCAGGTATATAGTATTCTGATGAAAGTAAATTTTTGACATGGAATGCATTACTTTAATTAATGCATTAATTTCGGGAATTTTGCTTATTGGTTTCTGCAAAATGCCTTTCTAAATTTCTTTCAATAGGCTCTATTGGAGTTAAATTTGGCTTGATTTTGTCCAAATACTGGTACCATTGATTTACTTGTTATGAATTAATGATATTTGTTTCAGCTGCAATATAAGGAGGCTGAAGGTTTGCCTTTTCGTGAAGGTTCCTACACTGAAACACCAGGAACACCAAAGGTAGGCAATCTGGTTTTTTTGGTCTTTGGGGTACTTATCAATGCTTTCTGGATTGTTTTTCCCAAGCATGCCATGCCCGTGCCTCTCTTTCTCAAATTGATTTTTTGATTCTGAAACGACTGATAGCATTTTCATCATGGTAAGCAGGATCGAGCATTTGTTCCGGACCCAAGTTTTGGTGGTAATGAATCTATGTACCTGCAACCTGATTTTATCTACTTCTGCTTGGAATTTTATCTATCTTTTATTAAAATGTGCACGTTTCAGGGGAGAGGACTGGCAAAAGGGACCAAAAGCGCAAGGTGCGTGACTATATTAGTTTTGTCCAATTATTCTTTCCTCTGCTGCTTTTACTTACTTATCTTTGGTCCATTTCGTGGTGCATTTCTATTGATCTGGGAAATTTTATATGTTTAGGCACCTGGACGGCTTTCAGAAGCACCATCATCGCCAGCCCAGTCTAAAAGACCCAGAAAATTAAAGGCCTCTGATTTTTAGTTCTGGTAAGATCTTCAGTTTATGCCAGAAAACAAAACTTGGTCATTATTCTTCTATAGCTCATATATCCACTATACATATTATGTATTATATTTGATTATTTTATGTATTATGCAGAACCAAGAATTCTATGATGGACCTAGTTTAACTTAGTGTTTTATGCACCATGCAATCAAATGGTGTAACTTTGTTACTGTTATATACCTTTCAGTTTATACCATTTGTACTTACATCTTAACACAATAACACTTGTGCACTAAAGGTATTGCCAACATACTAATGTCTTATGAGCTTCAACATTATTATGGCACTTATTATGTTATTTAATTTTTAGCAGTGTAATTCCACCATAAAACATTTCCCTTTATTTTTGTGCAAAAGCAGTGGTGGTTGCTGAATCAATTAAATGGCATGACCCACTTACTCATTTATGCTCAATTATGTTGACACATTTTGGCTAATAAATTTAAATGAATGATCTGACTTTCAACAATCCGTCCGCCCCACCCCCTTTCCTTTTCTCTTTCCTTTGCTTGTATCGTGGACCACCACCACGAATCCTACTAGTGCTTTATATTTATTTCCAGAACTTTTTCTTGTTGATCTTCAGATGGTGACCGGAAAAAGATTTTTCGACCAGTAACGCACGCGGCTTTAGATAAATTGATTCCTTTTATGACGGTATCTATCGCAAAATGGAACATGGAAGTCCCAGGGAACTGGCATCTTCAGGTAGTTGCTTCTGATCAGACATGCTCACTGTTAGGCTGACAGGATATGTATGTATATGTAATTAAGTTTAAGCTTGTGAATTCTAGTTATTTGTAGAAAGTTTATGTTAATATTTCAGGTTGAAACCTGTTAATTAGCTTCATAGGATGTATAAGTTGGTTTTTCTTTTTTGTTTCCCCTTCCCCTGGGGATCAAATGCCATGCTTGGATGTAGAATCATGCATTTTCTTTTACACCTATATCCACTGAAAGAGAAAGAGTATCTTACCCTTTCTCAATGTTGTGTTCTGTGTTTTAAATGTGTAATAATAGTAGGGCCAACTAGTAGAAGTGCAGAAGAACCACAGCAATTATTATAAGCATAGAAAATGGTACCCGGAAAAGCATACTTTTTATTTTTAATTTTTTTTTTGGAGAAAAATCGGGCGAAAAACGCCCACAGAGAATTACAAATTAGAAACTAATCGGGTAAAGCGGTCCTTTAATCATCTGCCGGAATAGATCTAAGATGGCAATGAGGAACATCAACAAAATAGGATCCAAGTTCTCTTTTTAGAGACTTTCTTTAGCCAGCAAATCCAGTCTCCTATGGTGTCTTGTGTCTAAAAGTGAGCTGAATCCGAATCTCATGGCACCTTCCCATTAGCTCAATAACCCTTCTAAGTTCTAACTTGTAACTATGGCCACTGGATGTTTCTCCACTCTCTCTCGTTGAGATAGCAGTTCCAGCTTGGCTCTTAAATCAGATTCCACAATGAGTCTCCTCAAACCAATTTGAGTTGGATTTCAAGATTGTTTTTAGTTTGATTCATTCTCAAGTTTATTTTAAAATCTTTTTAACTCACTACGTAAAAATTTTTCTAGATCTATAAATTCAACTAAATAATGTTGTAAAATTTTTTACACTCTCATAATACTAAATTTAAATTCTTATGGTATATCTTATAAGTAAAATTAGAAAATATATATAATCGAAATATAAAAGTTTAATGCACAATTTTTTAAAAAAATGTTTATTTATATAATTTATAAAAAAAGATTATTTTATTATTTCTTAAATTTAAATCTAAGATCTCTTAGTTAAGTTATACATCACTTACTATACCAATTAATTCTATTCTTATTCACTAAAATTAATTGACGTTTTTTTTGGTGACTCTAAAATTAATAGACTAGTATGAAAGAAAGTTGGTCTTTATATTTACTTTGTGGTGACTAAAAAGTAATTTAATAGAAAGGAAATTCAGCACTTAAAAGTTGAAAAGTGAGAGAGAGAGTGGTAGGACTGGCAATAGAACAGTGAAGAGAGCATAGCCCTTGTTCTTCTGCTATCCAAAATTCCAGTAGCATGCAATACCTTGTTGCATCTGGTTCCTCTTGTTCTCTTTTGGGTTACAACACACTCCGGAGTGTGACAGCAAAAACAAGAGGTACCCCTGTTGTTAAGGCTGGGTGCCACTGTGCTCTCAAACATGAGAGGCGCCAAACATGGCCTTCCGTGGCAGTCACACTATTTGGCACTGGCTTCTTCCTTGCTCCCCTTCTCGATTGCCTTCACTCAAGGGTCAATCTTGTCATCTACCAATCAGGCTCCATTAATATAGGTCCACTCCACACTAATATCTGGGTGGGTTTTCCCTTACAATCTTATCTATTTCTTTTTAAATTTATATTACAATTTAATTTCAATAATATATAATATGAATTTAGTTTTTATACATCATAGGTTCCTTTCTTACTGGGGACCTTTTACTGCACCGTTGGTTTGATTCAACTGTACTTAGATGAGAGGGTGTTCAACAAGGTTGAAGAGGGAAGTTTCCCTAAGACAATTGCATCATTCATGTAAGTACCTACCACCCATCTTTGCATACCTTATCCCTTCTACTTGCAATAAATACAAATATTTAAAAAAGAATAAATTAAATACATTGTATAAATCACACATGATGTTGTCAGCATGGTTTTCCATTTTCAATTGCAGTCTCTCACCAGATACAGAATACAGATAGCAATTGAAGCAACATTAGCATTGGTTAGTCTATGTGAGAAAATCTAGGTAACAAAGCTCACATACATACATATAGTCAATAATTTCGTTTCTACACAAGCATAATTAAAATTTTCCATATCAAGTAGCTGGTTAGGGACTAATAAGAGTCATGTATCATTTTAAACTTAGGAATTAAGTTAATCCAACCAACCAATTTCAGAGACCTAGCTAATTAAGTGTGGAAACAGAAGTTCATATATGGATTTTGTCCTTTGTTAGATTGCTGGTGCTGTTTATAGAACTGAGTGCTGAAATTTACAAAGCTGGAGTTGCAGACAACACTGAAGCCTACATATTATTTGCTGCTGCAGAGTTCATATGGTTTTTTCTTGATAGAACATGGCCAGGCTTCACCTTAGCTTGCATTGTTGGTCTTGGATGTCCACTTGCTGAGATACCAATAATGAAGTAAAACCTTTTTGAACTCTTTCCCCTTCCTCCATCTCATGAATCTAGACATGTTTTTAGTTTTTATTGTAGCACCATGTCTATTATTATGGTCACACATGGTAATAAATGTTATTTCAGATAAGACTATAAGAATTTAAGTCAAAGTCAATGGTGGGTGATAAATGTTATTTATCCTCCATTACTCATGAAGGAACATAAATTCGTTCGGTATATCCACAAGACTTGACTTAGAGGATAAATCTAACAAAAAACTGGTATTTTTGTCTACAATGAGGATAAATTTTCCATACAAATCAAGTTTTTCGGATATACAAGATAAATTTTTGTTCTTTTATAGGTAATTTGTTCCTGATGTAATTTTTTATGGATAATTTTGATATTTCGGTACAAGTGATTATATTTACCTGATGTTACAAGCGAAAATAGGTGGCTACTTCTATAAAGACATCTTTATGTGAAAATGATATTGCGAACTTGTTAATGATTTAACATATTTGACTGAATCATCTAACGATTTGCAATATCTTCTTCACACAAAGTCATTTTCATGGAAGTAGCCGCTGTCAAAATATTATCTACTAGTAATCACTAATGTACGCATATCTTTTGCTTATTTCATCAGGCTCTTCCACCTTTGGTACTACCCTCAGGCCAATATTGAAATCTTCGGCCAGGTTGTTCATTTTACCACAAGTTTCCACTTCTTTCTCTTTTGTTTTTTGTGATGAAGATTAAAGAGTTCTAAAAAAAAGAATACTATGAATTCTTGATGATGCAGGGACTAGTTACTTGGACACTCACTTGCTACTTTGTGTATACACCATTCTTAATCAATTTGTCTCGGTGGCTGAGAACACTTTATGCTACTCAAACAGACTCTACCTCAAACAACATGTGATGTGGCTCTCTCTCTTGTATATTGTTTTATAATTACTTACTCCCTGAGTATATTGTTTGATTTATTTAAAGATGTTTTTATTAACTCTTTAATTTATACAGTTATATACCTGTATTCATTAATTATAACATACTTGATTTTGCATTCAGCATTTAATACTTGAAATCGGAAGGTTAAATTAGTCTGAAATATTTTAAATGCATCGTGTATATGTTTTTATTTCAGCGAAAGTGACTCATAAATAGATGATGTACTAATTTATTGTTTTTATTTTACACATTGAGTGTTGCTATTATTACATGGAGGGAAAATAGAATAATGCTACGGAACCAACCTTAGGAAGTTATTAGGGAGTCAATAACTAAGTTATCATTCAAAATTTATATGAGTTATCATCCGTAACTTATATTTTCAAAATTAAGTTATCATTCAAATTTATATGAATTATCATCCATAACTATGTGTTGGCTCCTTATTGGTCATAATAAGTTGGCACCCTAGTCTTTTTCGAGAAAATATAAGTGAAGTATGAAATAAAATAAGAGAATAAAAAATATTCAGTTGATTTATTTCATCAAATTTAACTTCTTTAGTATAATTGATTATGTTAAGATAATTCATATTTTTATAGTCTTTTTGAAAATTTTCTATAAAATCTAATGTGTCAGCATAGTCTTTAGTATATTGCATTTTATTTCCTTTCTTTTTGGTTTCATGCTGCTGGAATGAGTTGTAATATTGTATTAGGAAGGTTAGAGGTGTGCTTGTACACCAATGAAAATAGTATTTATTGTTGTTCCGCTGTTGAGTGGTGGCCGGCATCTGTCCTTAATGGCAATGTCGAATGGGATAGATGAATATTCATCATGGATTTTTCTCTCCCCGCTGGAATCAGTATGTACGAACTATCTAAAAAAATACTAGTAATTTCAGTGGGAAAATGTGTTGAGTTAGCTAAGAATATTGGCTCAAATACACCCCAGGACCCATCATCATCTACTAACGACCATAGTGTTGGAGAGGAAAACATAATTTATTTCTAGGGTCCTATATTTGTTTAGCTTAAGTTAATGGTTAGTTGAATAAAAGGGTTAGATATTCTTCTTCTTCATTGAATAAACTTCCATAAGACAGTTAGGAATGGTATTATGGTACCCCATATGTGCATTTATTCACTTCGTATTTAGGATGAAACAAGACTGTACGAATAAAGTAGCATATTACCTTATTCCTTATTCAGAACAGAGATGGCACATGCTGCTATACTTCACATACTATTCATTTCCGATGGACACAAAGTTAAATGCCAAAATAGTTTTCTCTCTCATTTTTATTTTTTATTTTTTTCAAGTTTCAATGATTTACCGGTACTACTTCACAAATACTCTGATAATTAACTGTATCATAATCATTCTTTTTTTCATTTGGGAAAAATTACAAATAGCCACTAATTTCATTTGAGTCAATCAACAAGCAGAGTTCAATTGATTGAGAGAGCAAAATGTGATATCATAATAACATATAACATCCTAATGAAGCTTCTTATTTAATTAATAAACTAGTAAAGAAGTTAGTTGAGAATCCTCATGAATTCACAATAACTTTAATTAATAATTAATAATGATAAATTGGGTGAACAAACAAAAAATTCAAGTATAAATCTTATTTCCAAAGAAAAGCATATTCACAAATAATAATAATAATAATAATAATAATAATAATAATAATAATGGAACAGTTGGTTAATTAGTTACGTTTGTGTGGATGATCTGATCTGATCTGATCCAGCCATATGGGTATTCTGTTACGCCATTAATGTTGTGCTACTGCTACTTGAACTTGACGCAGCAATAGTGCTATCTAATAAGTAATAACCAACAATAATAAACAAGAGGACCTTATTAGGGGTCGCTTTGCTTGCGTTTTAAACTTTCCATTACCATTACCATCACCATCTAATTGCAGATACGGAGCTATGCTTGGGATGGTTGGGAATTTAATGTGTTTTCATGATGTGACTTCGTGCGTGACTTCTCGGAACGATTATTCATCATCATCATCATGTTGAGTCGTTGTTTGTTATGTCATGTGTGGTCCGCTTTTACTCTTGTATGTATGCACATAAATATATTAACAATGCTAGCAACCATGGGGGAAAGTTGAAAATTCATTATATAAATACATGATGTTCTTAATTTTAATTAGGACTTTTATGTAAAAATTTGTTCCCTTATGTTTATAAAGTAACGAATTTGGTTGTATAATGTTTGTTATCAAGACCCAAGTTTCCATAATCCAATTTGATGATTGAAAGTTATCTTAAATTTTAAGGAAATTGCTCATAATAAAAAGGAACCACTTACTGATTTGGAATAAACTAAACCTAATAACAAGGTACTTAATCACTCTAATGAGTCATGACCCGTCTACGTTGAAAGTACGTCGAAATCCTTGCAGACATACCCTCACTATGGGGAATCACAAATTCCTGGAACATTGGAAATTCGGAATAAGAGCACCTATCCAATTTGTTTTTTCTATAACTTTATTTAAATAACTGATCCTTAACTCAAAATGTCAAAAAAAAAAAAAAAATTAATGAACAGCACGTTGACTCATATATATGATTCATTTAATATTTTCACGTCGTTTGTAGAATTTTTTGAAGAGTTTATTTTTTATGAAGCATTACGGTGTAAAATGTTTTATAAGCTTGAGCAATTACAACGTTTATTTTTTTTAATGACTAATAATGAGATCCATAAAAAAGAAAGTTATTTTTACAAACATAGCATTGTATGATTAAATGCACATATAAAATATTTTTATACCAACAATTTTGTAACGTAAGTAATTATTTTGTTTCGAGAAAGAGTAAAAAGAAGTTTACTAAGCGATTGAGTTGTGAGTTGTCAGCCCATATTCTAAGCAAATTTCTTAGCAAATATTTTTCTATCATTTAATATAATATTAATAGTTAAAAATTACTAAATAACAATTTAATTATGAAAAAATATATGAAACAAATATTTTTCTAACCAACAAATCGGCTAATAAAAAATAGAACATTTGTGACCATTATTTATAAACATTCACAATAAAGAGTCATAGAATATCTGAAATCTAAAATAACCAACAATAAATCAACTTTGTATTTTTTAAAAACAGAATATTCAAAATCTAAAGAAATAGAACATCCAATTTAAGTTGTTATTAGCTGATATTGGCTGAACTTTTATTGGTTATCTAACGTTATTGTTTAATTAAATTTATCTACTCATCTAACACTTCCTAATTTTCTTATTATCAATTAACACCATTTAACTACTAACTTTACATAATAACGATAAGGAAAAATATATATGAAACCTAAAAAAATATAACATTTATTTAAGTTGTTGGCTGATATTCACTTAATTTTAGTTACCATTGTGAGTTTACACTGTGATCGATTAATACCGCTACCAATCTACAAGTTAGATAACTTGGCATCCAATTATCAACTCTAAATTAAATAATGATGATGACATGTTTAGGGGAACACTAACCATCCTCAACCTCCTCACCAAATGACAGTACAAAAAGAGATAAATAATAATGTAGTTGTTTGGTGTGGATGTTTTTGTTTACAGTAACCATTACATGGAGTAGTATTCCTTGTCATGTATTCCGAACCTTCATTTTATATGAAAGTACCTTTTTTTAAAAAAAATATATATTAAGACAATCATTAAATTTTATTAAAAATATATGCAATAAAAAAAAAGGTAAAAATACTTTTTATACTATTTCTCTTTATATCAATTCTTTAGTCTTTTTTTCTATTTAATAATAGATAAAAGTTAATTAACAACTTCTTAAAATTGTAATTAAAATAAAATAAAAAGAAACGCTTAAGATAAAATGGAAGAACTAGCTAATTAAGATTAGACGCCATAAAGGCCAATATGAGTAGGGATGCGCTGGAATGGTCATAGGTTTTCAGAACAATAAAAATTCATAATTTCAAGAGGTTGCAGTCGTTGTGAGAAATTATGTAGGATGCGATTGGTTCTGAGCAAGAAAGAATAATGGAAATAGAACATAAATTTTTATTTTAATTTATTAGATGATAATTTAAATATAAAATGGAATAAATAATAAATAATAAAAAAAATTCAATCTACCTTTATTTTTTCTTTTTTACACAAAAGTTAAACAAAATATAATTAAAAATGTAATCATAAAAAATTGTGTCCTTACCTAATGTCTTTGTGCCCTTTTATTTTAAAAAATTATATACTACTTTAATATTTTATAACAGAATGTTTTTGTCTGTATATCATCTGACAAGCACAATTTATAAACAAACTAAGTCCTAGTGTTTTTAACCCATACTTTTACCAAAGATAATAGCCAATACGGAGTTGAAGTGTTAAGTTTCAAAATACGTTTTTAACCCATACGTTTTTTAAAATAAATTAAAATAAAAACGTTCCAAAATTCCATAAACAGGAGGTTTTAAATAGAAGAATAATAATTTTAGGTGCAGAAAGTATGTCTATAACTAAGTGCTTAACCAAGTAAAATCTTTGCACGCTACTTGCACTAGCACCCAACGCTCCACCTCCTCTTCTTCTACAACTTGAGTCGTTGTTTTCTGAATCATTCTTCATCATTCTTTGTATCATTCACGTTCGTTTTCACCAAGAAAAATAATGTTAATATCTTCTGAATCTCCATTGTTGAACCATCATTCATTGTTTCTCTACAACTTGAAATCGTTGTTCTCTGCATCATCCTTCTCCATCGTTTTTTGCATCATTCATGTTCATTTTCACCAAAAAAAATAATGATAACATCTTCTAAATTTCCATTGTTGAACCACCATAAGACAGATCCTACAGGTACTAGTATTATGTCACTTTACTTAAGTTTCCCAATCAAGGAAGGAAAGAAGAAGAAGGAGGAGGAAGAAGAAGATGCAGATGGAGTTTACCAGCTTATTTCGATGTAGTTTACTAACTTATTTCGGTTCATTTTTCATTTCTTCATTTATCAATGATGACGACGATGATAACAACGAGGATGACGACGATGAAGATGATGATAACGACGATGACAGAAGGAGCAGAAGGAAGAAGAAGAAGACGACGATAACGACGACAGAGGAGGAGGAGAAAGAGGAAGGAACTGGCGGAGGAGGAAGAAGAAGACGATGACGACAATGACGGAGGAGGAAGAAGACGACAATGGCGGAGAAGGTAGAAAACAACGACGATGATGGAAAAAGAAAAAGAAGACGACGATGACAACAGAGGAGGAAGAAGAAGACAACGACAACGACTGATAAGAAGTAGAAGAAGGCGTTGATACTGTAATTAGGAATGGTGGTGGTGTTGCAAATTTACTTAATTAACTATTTGGTTGATGAATTCAATTGTTCAAATAACATGATTGATAGAAGAATACTAAGAGATTAATATTTTTAATAAAAAAGATTTTATTAGTCTTAATTAAAAAATAAGACAAGAAATAAAATAAAAAATATGTATACATATGCAAGAGTTTTAAAATTCTTGGAGTAATAGCCCCCTTTGAATTTGTCTGTAGTGTTAGCATCATCATCTTTTTCATCCACTACCTCCTCCTCCGTTCTCGTCTTCTTCCTTCTCTTTTTCTTGTTCATTTCAACAAAAACTTACTTTTATTTTAAACAAAAATTTACATTTAATGTGATTTGTGTTGTGTTTTAATTTATTTGATTCTTGTTATGATTCTTGTTAGTTTTTCTTATAAATCCCAATTACTTTTTGTATAAATTACTATTTGTTTTTACTCGTATAATTGTTTGTGTTGTTTATGGTTTTTATTCATTTTCTCTAGAAATTTCTATTTGTTTTCTCTAGAAGTGTTCATGAAGTCGGTTAAAGTCGAGTTTCTCCTAACTCAGGCCCAATCTTAAACCTGATGAAATTTCTATATTTTTGGGTCAAGTAAAAATCGGATGAAGCTCGGATCTTACCCAATTAAATTCCAAAAAAAAAAAAAAAATCACCTCTCACAAAATAATAGACAAATATTTAAGTCATACAAATTAAATATAATATAATTAAATACAAATAATACAATATTAAAATATACTTTCAACTCTCAATATACTATATATACAAAGTGTTATTGTGCTATATATATTACGTATTTTATCCAATAAAGTTTTGATATGTACAATTCATGGCAATAAAAGTGTTGTTTTTATATATAATAATTCTATTTACATATCAAAATAACAATTAAAATCAATCATAATGTATTTATACATAAATATATATATAGTTTTATCATTTTTAATGTATATTTTATATGTATTTTATATTAGTGTCTGATTTTGATGGCTGATTTTAATATACAAATAGCATAATCTCTTTTATATATAATAACAAAGTCAAGACTAAATACAAATCATGTACTGGCTGGTGGAGCGTGAGGGTAAATCAGAATTAGAGGTGGGTATACGGGCTGGCCCAATCCACTAAGTCCACGCGACGAGCTAAATGTTAACGGATCTAGCTGGGTTAGCCCACAATATATATGGGCTGCCTTGAGAGAGGTCCATATACAGCCCGCGTGGGTTCGCGGTTTTATGGACTGACCCAACTCGCATCTTTCTTTTATTTATTTTATATTTTATTGATATAATAATGTAACGTGGAAAAAGAATAATACTAATAATTTAATATATAATTATAATAATAAACTAATATAACACCATTCTCAGAAAAAAAAAATATCCAAAGACGATTCGCAAACTATAAATTTTTACTAGCATAAAAAATAATAATAAATTATAAGAATAAATAGGTTGTCAAGTTTTACCCTGCATAAATATATTTTTTTAATATTATACGTACTTATAGTAGATTAACGGATTGACCTGCTAAATTGCGGGTTCAACCCGTTAAAATTACAAATAACAAAATTATGAATTTAAATAATGCGAATTACGAATTAAATGAATTAATCCGCGAATCGTAACTCGTATATCCAACTCTAATCAGAACTATAAGATTTAAACTCTATCCGGATTACAAAATTTGGGTTTAAGGCAAGCCACTTTATATATATTTCACATTCACATCAATACATTACTTATTAGTATATTAATATTATAATGTATAAATTTATAAATTATATACTATTGGGCGAGTCGAATGACTCGAGCCTAGTAGACTCAGTTTTGGCTTCATGTTATCACTGAGTTGATTTAATAAATTTTGGATATTTTCGAACCATTTTAAATTCATATAAAAATATCCAAATTATATCGAGCTCGAGCTAGGCATCGAACTGTTTGGCACCATGAACATCCCTAGTTTTCTATATAAATTTATGTTAGAGTCGCCTAGAATTATTGTTTGAAATAATATAGATATGAAAAAGGAAAAATGATAAAGGATCTCCACATCATCATAATTCGTCTCAACTACCATCTTTAAAACTTCAACTCCTCTTGGGCTATATAAAATTGGCAACCACCTCCACCTCCCTTCAACTTCATTGTATCATTGCATGTCATTACTTATTCACTTCACTTTCACAAAGCCATAGAAGAAGAAAAAGAAGTACTCATCAGTCATCTCATCACTACTTCACTATCCATATACTTTCTTGCCGACGAATGCCACATCACTCGTTGTTCTTCACGCTCTACCCAGCGCGTCTTTGATTGTTCAACTCTATGTATGGACTTTTACATCCTCATCTTTCATTCTTTTTCGCCTTTTCAATTGTGGCTTTAGATTCTTATAACGCCGTTCCAATTTGGATTTTCAAGCATTTGCTTAGAATATGACACGTTACAAAATTACCATGCTCTAATCTTCTCTTTGCATATATACTCTAACTTTTTCTTTGTTATCTAAGATAATAATAATAATTTTAAGAAAACGTAAATGAATAGAGAATGAAGATTCTTTGGAACTATTCTCGGCTCTAAAAAAGTTGTTGAGTATTTTGAACAGAGAAATTGGCTCTAAATTATTTCATAAATTTTTAGTTTTTATTATTTTGCACCGCTTATTTGGATTATTTAAATTGGCCGTCGAAAAAGAAAAAAAAAAATAAGGAAAAGATTTTTCAACTCTTGGGTTTTGATTCGGTGTTCTTTTTTATTCACAAGTGCTTGGTTGTGAAGCAAAAGAAGAAGAAAAGATGCTGAAGGCCTTTGCTGCGAAGGTTGAGGAAGGAAGGGAGGGTGAAAATGGAAAACCAAGTGTTGGTCCAGTTTACAGAAACCTCCTCTCCAAGAATGGGTTTCCTCCAATGGATCCTGATTTCAGTACTACTTGGGATATTTTCAGGTAATTTCATTTCACTCCTTATTAATTATTATTATTATTATATGCTCCATTTTCTTGTGAAGAACATGGACATAATAGAACGAACTTATTAAATGCAGCCGTGGCTACTGGCTGCTTTCATTTAGTGTTCTATATTAACTTTTTGGATGAGAATTAGTTAAAGGGAGTGGTGGTCCATTTTCCAGAATATAATACTCTCCTTTGGATTGAGTTTAGGTAGGATGATAAATTGATAATAACCACAGTTTCCACTAGTCCTCTATTTTTTGTAAATTGAATTTGACTTTCATTAAATAAATATATTTTTTACTTGTATTCAATTATGTAATTTAATTTTAAAAGATAACTTTTTTAAATATTGATCTCATAATTAGTTAAAAAACAAAGTAATTGCACGCCCATAAAACATTTTAGGTAAACTCTTCAAAATTTACAATTTGGTGCCGAACTTTAACTTTTACTTTGGAGTTAACTTGGGTGTCTCCCTAGTGTGTGTCATACAAATAAATGAATATGCATGTGCATACATTTAAGATAGGCTGCGCTTCATTTTAAAAGCAGTACGATATAGGATTGGGAATATCACACGAGACACGAGGAATAATAAAGACTGATAAGTTAAAATTAGTATTTTTTATTTTATTTTATTTAATGATAAATTAAATATAAATTATAAAATAATTTTATAAAAAGTAAAATCTACTATTTTTTTTTATAAAAAATAAAATTATGAAAAATTGATAGTAATAACAATAAAAAGAAAAATAAGTTGTTTCTTGATAAAAAATACTTATTAAAATTAAAAAAATTAATATAATTCTATTTATTAATACATATTCATATTTATTATTAAATTTATATTTATTATGATCTTTTTAAATTTTAAAAATCATTTTAATAAACAAAATTGTTATTATTATATTTGTTAAAAAATATTTTTTATTTGATTTTACTAAACATATATAATACAGTTTTTATAAGCTAATTTTGAATCTATACCAAATAAGTCAAAATATATAATGTCCATGTCCAAGTCTCTCTTGCTAAATATGATTTTGCGTCTCCCTATCTCCTGTAATAGCAATCTATAAGTTTAGGTGTTGAATTGAATTACTACCTTGTTAAAACACTACTTCCATTTTCACGAAATGAATTTGGGAAAGACTAAAATTTGAAAGTGATCTTAATTTCTTTGATGATTGCAGTGTGTCTGTCAAAAAGCATCCAAAAAATCGAATGCTGGGATGGCGTAAAGTTATCGATGGGAAGGTTTTATTTCTTCATTTTTTTTTATATTTATTTTCTTGTCAATCCATTTTTGTAATGTGCATCAGTGTACTAATTACTCATGGCAAGAACATAAGCTAATTGGTATTTTTATTTATTTGTTGTTTTTAATTAACAGTTTGGACCATATGTTTGGAAAACATATAAGGAAGTTTATGATGAAGTTCTGCATATTGGCTCTGCTTTAAAAGCTTCTGGTGCTGAACCTGTGAGTAGTGAATGCTTTGAAAAGATTTCCATTGTTAATTATGAAAATAATGTTATTATCAATGTCTATTGTGATATATTTCACACAGGGTTCTCGGATTGGAGTTTATGGATCTAACTGCCCTCAATGGATTGTGGCAATGGAGGTACTATATATGATGGCATTTCAACAACCAATTATTGTGTTCTGATTTTTCATTATTGCGCCTTCCATAATATTAATGCTAACATGCTTCATAATCAATGGTGTATATATATAGGCTTGTTCTGCCAACAGCTTTGTTTGTGTGCCTCTCTATGATACCCTTGGTAAGTTTTTTTGGGATTGATTTCATTGAAAACTTTATGTCGAAATTGTTTTGCCTTTTTTTTCTTTGGAAGAATAGATAAGAATATACATAATTTTTCGTGAGAAAGATTTTTGCACAATTTATTTAATGAATTATGTGTGCACATGAATAATTTTTTCGCTAAACACATCTATCCCTCAAGAACAAAAGTACTTACTACACATTATTTATGGTGAATGGAAATAAAACTAAATTGATGGAAAAATAAATATGTCTATCGAATAATATCATTTATATGTATATTTATTTCACTAAATAAATTGTGTGTGCTCTTACTCTCTGCTCAAAAGATTATTTATACTTTGGGCTATTCTTTTTTTTCTCAAGATTTTATTAAAAAAAAAGAATATTTTATTAATGTATATTTGGGCAAATTTTTTTTACATTAGTCAGTACAAATATACTGGACAAAAAATAAATTAGGCTGATTATTTAACACTATTCAAATAAAAACAAAAATTAAAAAAATTATCTGCATTGTGTGCGTCATTCTGATTTCATGTTATTGATTTGATGGAAATTAAACATAAATGCAGGGCCAGGCGCTGTTAATTTCATCATGGATCATGCAGAAGTTGACGTTGTTTTCGTCCAAGATAAGAAAGTGAAAGAGGTAAGTATGTTATGAACTTACATGCTGCATAGATTCAGAAGCAATCATAATTAAATTTTATCATCACTTTGCAGCTTTTGAATCCTGATTGTATATCTGCTAAGCGACTGAAAGGTAAAATTGGTATATATGATAGTTCAATGATATATCACATATATAAGGACTAAGGAACTTAATTAATGAACTAAAATATGATTGTGGTTACAGCAATGGTGTGCTTCACTTCCTTAACAGAGGAACAGAAAGACAAGGCAGCCGCAATCGGAATTAAGCCTTATTCTTGGGAAGAGTTCTTACATACGGTAAGTCCAAACTGTAATTTTTATTCAATAGGTTTATTATTCGGTACATAATTAAAACAATAGGTTTAAATGATTAATTTTAAATTTTTGAATAATCAGAATTTATAATTTTAAACAATCAGTTTTAGTCCTTTTGGATGATCAAATTTTATGATTTTAAATGATAAATTTTTATTAATTATTGTTAGTTAATATATTGTGTTGATCACCTAGTACTACTTTTCATAAAATTAGTTGTCCCAGGAAAGCTTAAAAACATAAATAGAAACCAGTTAGTCTCTCTATTGATCTCTATCACTTAGACATTTTAAACCAAATATAATGGAGGAACTTGTTCTCCCATTTCTATCTCATAGTAATCTATATCTCTCTTGCAAAAAGCAGGCTAATAGAGCTGTTTGGCGTACATATTTTTTTTTTGGGACTTGGTCTTACATGTGTGAACATGTTTTGATGGAATTTATTGTGGGAACATACAGGGAAAAGAAAAGGCATCAGAGATTTATCCACCTCGGGCTCAAGACATATGCACTATTATGTATACAAGTGGGACAAGTGGAGACCCCAAAGGTGTTGTTTTATCGCATGAAAATGTTGTTGCTTTGGTACGAGGCATGGATATTTTCATGGAACAGTTTGAAGACAAGGTATAATCTCATGCTTATACCCATTACCAAATTGTTTTCCTACCCTTTTTCTTTTTCTTAGTATTATTGAATGTTTGGTTTCTCTTAGGATTTGGCTTATTTCTGAGATTTTTTCTATCTTCTACACCAGAAGAGACTAATATGATTAATAACACATACCAATTTAAAAAAGGTAATATTTTTTTAAGGATTAATTTGAACATTAATTCATTATTTTAATTTGCGCAGATGACAGTGGAAGATGTATATTTATCCTTTCTTCCGTTAGCTCATATACTTGATCGTGTAATTGAAGAGTACTTCTTCCGCAAGGGTGCTTCTGTTGGCTACTATCATGGGGTACACCATTCTCTTTTTTATGCACCATTATTATATAATTCATTCTACTCAGAAATTAACTTCATTTCTTAAATTTTTGGGATTGTTTGCGTGAAGGATCTGAATGCTATTAGGGATGATTTAATGGAGTTAAAGCCAACACTCTTTGCCGGTGTACCACGTGTATTCGAAAAAGTATATGAAGGTAAAAATAACATTAGATGTTAACAATACAATTCTTAATTTAACTCCGTCAGATGACGTCCCATTTGTTAGGAAGAACAAATAAAGTATAATAAAGAATATGGATTAACCATACAAGGACAATAACGTAAAATTATTTTATTATTTAAGAGTGAAGTTATTTTATTAGTCCAACATTTATAAAAACCATTCTTTTGCCCTCACTCGCTTATTGGCCAAGTGTTAAAATTAGTTGCACTTGATTGAGAAAATTTTATATATATATATATATATTTTGATAATATTTAAAATTATATATTTATTTTAACAATAATTAATTAATACTAAATAAAAAAGTTTTACTATTTTAAGTTATTTTTATTGTCTTCTAAACATCTTTATAATCTAAAATGTTAAGTAATGAAATAAAAATGTTTATTATTTTATTTTATTTTTTTTTAAAAAAAAAGGAGGAAATAATGTATCTCCTTAATTTTCACAACTACATTGTATAATTTCACCTGTATTTTATAATCTGATCCTTTATTAACTAAACACATCAATATCTCTTCTCTTTTAGTCATTTTAACTATTTTTAAAATCTTAAATGATGGAGGAGGTGATTTAATGTGTTTTCAGGTATCAAGAAAGCAGTGGATGAACTGAATCCATTCAGGAGAGCAGTATTTGGCATGCTATACAACTAGTAAGTTAGTTATTAGTTGATAGTGTAACATTTTTGAGAAAAGGGTACAATAATTGTTTATATAAGTTAAGAATTTTGGACTAAATAATTTAATAATAAGTAGTTCATCTTCCGCTAACTCATCACATTTATTTATACTCTATCTATCTGATACAGCAAACTTGGGTGGATGAATAAAGGGTATAAACACAGAGAAGCATCACGTTTAGCTGATCTATTAGCCTTTAGAAAGGTTCTACCACTTCCATCTCTAGCTAATACCTGTATTTTTTAAAAATTAATAAGTAAAAGGTATAAACCTTTTCAAAAGTTCTGGGTTTCAAAAAGCAGTGGTTATTAACTTATTATACTTCTCAAGTGTTTTGATTTTTTTTTTTTTCAGGTGAAAGCTAGGCTTGGTGGAAGAGTTAGACTAATAATTTCTGGAGGGGCAGCTTTGAGCCCTGAGATAGAAGAGTTCTTGCGTGTTACTTGTTGTGCCTTTGTATGTCAAGGCTATGGTAAGTATTCTACGTTTTTTCTGTCCGCTTAAACTTTCGAAAAAAGTAATTTCATGTCAGTATCAGAACTTCTATAATCATACAATAAATAAAAAGAGAAAGAAAGTCTATGAAAAAAATCTACGTAAACTAAAAAAAAAAAAAAAAAAGCTTTAGAAAGAGAAGTACGATTACAAATTCTAAATACGATAATTCATTTTCAATTTGATTAATTTCAAATGGAATCAATTTAACAAGATTGTGGTTGATGTATGTATTGGCGGTTATGGTAGCTAGTTAGTTAGTTTTGCTAGTTAGTTTTACTAGTTAGTTTTACTTAGTCTGTTAGCACATGTGTATATATAGTGAAGTCAGTAGCATAGATTAGTTTAGAAGCTCTTTTTCTCATTTCATTTCTCATCTGTATTTGTTTTCTTGAGCTACAAGCAATACAGAGCATTTTCTTCTTCTCTTTGGATGAGACTGAACCAATTGATTGTTCATCTATGCATTTCTGCAGCATCCATTTCTGATACATAATTCTGATATGATGTATCCAGGCTTGACTGAAACGTGTGGGCCAACAACACTTGGATATCCAGATGAAATGTGCATGTTGGGTACAGTTGGTTCTGTGTCTATATACAACGAGCTCAGGTTAGAGGAGGTTCCAGAAATGGGATACAATCCTCTTGCCTCTCCTCCCTGCGGCGAGATTTGTGTCAGGGGCAAAACTGTCTTCACTGGCTACCATAAGAGTCCTCAGCTCACTAGGGAAGCCATTATCGATGGATGGTTCCACACCGGTGACATTGGAGAGTTGCTTCCCAATGGTGTTGTTAAGATCATTGACAGAAAGAAGAATCTTATTAAGCTTTCTCAAGGAGAGTACATAGCTCTTGAGAATCTGGAGAATGTTTACGGAGTCACCCCAATTGTTGAAGATGTTAGTATCCTATCTCTTTTTAAATATAATCATTCTTTCACGTGTCTTCTTCTATCGGTTTAAACTTTTGAAACAAGTGATTTCATTCATGTTTCTGTATGTTTGGATTTTAGATCTGGGTTTACGGAAATAGCTTCAAGTCAATGCTTATTGCAGTAGTAGCGCCAAATGAAGAAATTACGAATAAGTGGGCACATTCAAATGGTCACATAGCATCTTTCCCTAAACTCTGTTCTCTTGATCAATTGAAGAAACATGTGCTATCAGAGCTCAAATCAACTGCTGAGAGAAACAAGTTGAGGGGCTTTGAACATATCAGAGGGGTCATATTGGAGCCAGTTCCTTTTGACATCGAAAGAGATTTGGTGACTGCAACACTGAAGAAGAAAAGAAACAACTTGCTCAAGTATTATCAGGTAATTTAACTAGTTCTCTATATTTTGTAAGGAGTTTATGTAATGTGTTATTAGAACTGCAGTTAAGAAATTACAAAAAAATAAAAATCTATGTTAGAAACTGTAGTTCTAAAAACCAAAAACCGTAATATCTTTTAAAAGACAACTTTTATAAACTACTTTATAATCAATCGTTTGACTAGCTGGTTAATCGAAATCTACCAAATATGTTCAATTAATGATAAAATGTTCTATAAATTCAAAAAAACTATTTTCTAATTGATTTCTTAACTAATCAGTAGCACCTATGATAGTATACTAATTGGCCCATTAAAAGTACTCACAAAATTGCTGAAACTTTTAACAGGAGGAAATAGATGAACTATACCAGAGTTTGGCTGGCGACAAGAAAAAACTATGAGTCTCCACGTTGATGAGGCTGTTTACATGATCTTCATTATCAGTTTTTTCATTTCTTATATATGTAGCCCCCAAACAACTTGTGTTTTTGTTTGTTGTATGATCATGTATTATGCAGGAAACACGTACTTCTATTCATCAAGTTCCGAAACTATATTTATTTTGGTCACTAGCATGTAAATAATTAATAACGAGACAACCAATGAGAGTGAATTATTATTATTATTATTATTATTTGACGAAAAATTCTATCACGAAGACATCAAGAGTGTTTTTCAGCGAGGATATTTTAATGTTTTAAATATCTAGAGATTATTTCTCTACGATGACATTTATAAACAGAATTTTAGGAAAAGTATAGGTAATTAATATTTTTCTAACCAACAATTCAGCCAACACAAAATAGAATATTCGTAACCATTATTTATAAAACGTCAATTATGAAAGCTATAGAACATCTGAAACCTAAAAAAATAAAACATCCAATTTAAATTATTAACTGATGTTGGCTGAATTTTTATTGGTTACCTAGCATTGTTGAGATTTTTATGACACAATAATAGAGATCATGTGTTTGAATATCTTGAAAAAGATAAATAATATAATATTAATATTTTTTTCTTAAATTCTAAAATTGAATTCATTAAATTGATTTAATTAATTTTTGTTCCTTATCAAGTGCCCAATATCCTTTCTCACCAAAAAAGTGGTCAAGTGTTCTTTTAAAGTTATTTTTTTTATATTATATTAAAAGTTAAGCTTATACACTTTATTTTTTAAATTAACAATATTTTTAATTGTAAATAATTATTCAGAAAACATTAAATTTTATTAAGAATATATATTTTTTATAAAATATATATTCTTATATAATTTTTATGAAAAAGAAATTTTTGTTGAAAAATTAAAAATAAAAATTGATTTTCATTATTAAGCATAAACACTCCACCCAATGACGTATCAATTTTTTTTTAGTAGCGGAGTAAAAATAATATAAATAATAACAATAAATTATTAATATATTTAAATATCTAAAATTATTTAAAGTATATTAGTCAAATTTTTTAACGATAAAAATATATTTTATTCCATGTAAATATTGTGAAACACCTTATTTATCAGGAAATTCTGCAAATCTATTAAATAATGATAGCCTTTTACTTCATTTCATCTCATCTAAGTAAGATTAGTTTCTCATATTTTTTCGGTTTAATTTTCTCATCTTAATAGGATGACTTATTCTATGATTACCAGCCCAAAACAAAAAAAATTATCGTAAGTAAACAAGTAATTGGACCAAATGAAAATTTTATTTTGTTTATTTTTTATAAATTAATTATATTTTCAAATAATAAATAAAATAAAATAAAATAACACTTAATAATTATCTTACTTAGCATTAATTGTTTGACTAATTATAAGACTCCTCCTTATTACACGTGAAGTGTATTTATTACAGGGAGCTAAGAGTAATTAACACCTAAGTTATCAATTTTCATAACTAGAAATAAATTAACGGTCAAAATTTAATCAAAATACCTATCTTCATCAAAGATTTCACCTTATTATTATTATTATTATTATTATTATTATTAGGATAAAGTACGCTTTACGTCTCTAATGTTTGCTAAAAATTTCAAAAATACCCTTATCGTTTAATTGGATTCAATTTTATCGTTCCACTTTTACCCCTGGTAGTTGACGCCGCTTAAATCACTAACGGATGTTGCTGAGCTGGCTAAGTGAATGTATGACTTGGCAGTTTGAAATGTGACGTTGACATTGATGAAAAAAATTAAAAAGAAACAAAAATCTAAATAATGTATTTAATAATTAAACTTTACGTTAAAATAAAAATGAAAATAAATTATTTGGATCATAAAAAATCCAAAATCTCATCTTCTTCAACCTCTGAAGTCTGAACCCTAGTTTCTTCTTCACCCCTTTCACCCAAGATTCTTAATCATCTTCCATTGAAACTCAATTTCTTCTTCGAGTTTTTGAAAATCCTATGTGATGGCTTTCTCCCAAGTCTCACATGGCTCAACATCATCACATAGAAGCAGAGGGAGGCGGGCAACCGTAATGAGCGATTGTGGGCAGCTCCCTGTCCTTAGGAGCTCAAAGACGACCGAAAATCCAGGACGCAGATTCTGGGGCTCTGTCAATTATGATGTAAGGACATGTACTTAAGGTTAGGTTCATGTGTTAATTGTATATAATGATTTGGGTTTGCTTGTTTCTTTTGGTGTGGGTTGGGAGTGGTTGTAACTTCTTTGCTTGGGCAGATGGTGAAAAACCTGCAGTGCAAGAAGATGAGGTTTTAAGATTGAAGATGAAGATTTCAACCATGAAGGAAAAATTAGCTTATGCCAAGTTTCAGTTGTTGTTGGCTGTTACTTTTGGTGTCATTGGGTGGATTTTTGTTGTTTTTCTTTATTAGTGGGTTACACCTTGCTAGATAAGAGAGGGAAGATGAGATTATTAGATTAGAGCTTGCATTTTTTATAATGGGTTTATGAACAGTATGTTAGTTGAACAAACATTTGTATCAAGTTTCATTTATATACTCAAATTGAAAACTATGTCTAGATTATGCCCCTATCATTTCATAAAAGTTTCAAAAATACTCCTAGAGTTGGTGATAATTTCGCAACATCAGTTTATGTATAACATGTACGTTGATTTTGTGCTGGACAATAATTTAACATTGAGCATGATTGGTCCAATACATTAAACTATTATCATTCATGAAATAAAATAAACATGTGATGTATCAAAGCCTGTGTTTATATCCAACAAAAGATATATTACATCAACAAAATAGAGGGCCAACAGTCTCAGCCTAGTTACCTAGGCCTATCTAAACATGATAAGCAATACTTGCAAAATAATGGCCAAATAATTTAATTTGTCACATAAATTTACAAAACAAAAGGGCCAACACTAACATTAACAACAAAAAAAGAGATATTTATAGCATTTGCAATGCTCTAAGAGCCAGTATGTGATTATTGAGGCTGGCTTGTCTGTGGATTGCTCCCCTTGTGAAGCAGTGGTTGCCTTTCTAGCCTTGATTTGTTTTGGGGCAACAGGCCTAGGCTTTGGGTTTCTTGTATTAGACCTCCCAGTAGTGTTGGTGGTCTTGACAGCAGTGTTGGTGGGTTTCTTTTGTCTACCTTTTCTAGTGGGTCTTCTAGCAGGTTCGCTGGAAGCTTGTGAGGCTTCAGCTGCTGCTTGTCCAACACTTGCCATGCTTTGACTATTGGTATTTTGGGGGTATTTTGGCTGGGCGTTCTTGTACAATAGCAGTCTCCTGAAAGCACTCAACAGTTGAAATAAATAATTAGTTACTAAAGTTGATCAATGACTATTAAAGGCATAAAACAAGCTAAGTTCAGTTGAAAAATCACTAACACTTGGAACTCTAGTTGGCCATCCTCTTCTATTATGTCCATTTCTGTTGCAAAGGAACACTTTTATTCCTGCCCTATTCTTGACAATTTCGGACCGGGTGGGTCTTCACCCTCTCCCCTTTTCCTTTTCAGTGTTGGTCTCCCAATTCGCACTCTATGAGGTGGTGGTAGCAAATGAGGGTGAGGTGTCTTCTCCCACATCATTGCATCGTTGCATAGAATTATTGGCTCATAGCATGCAACGTATGCGTCTCTCTTGTAACATTCATCAACAAATTTATGAATATCTTCATTTGCACGGTTGATGGCACTAATTGCATGTGCACAAGGAATCCCAGTTAGCTAGAATTTTCTACATGACCAACAATTCTTTTAAAGATGCACAATTACTAACCAACTTTAGAAACACTAATACTAGCATCAGTAAAACCAAACACATTTTAATTTTTACACATAATAGATTAAATTTAAGGTACATTTTGTTAGTCAGACATGAATGTGCATCTGATTAGCTTCTCATATCCCATGTCATCGATAAAGTTTTGCATGAACCAGGTCCATGAATCTCTTGTTTCAGCCTTAACCACTGCGTACGCGATTCGTAAGAATTGATCATTCGGATCCCAACCAATGGCACATAATAACCAGTCCCCATACGACGTCTTTAGAAAACATCCGTCCAAACCAACCATCGGCCTACATCTCATGAAACTATCCTTACAACCTTTTAAACAAATATATATCCTATGAAACAAAAGACTGCATATTATTGATCCACTAGAAGACTCAGGTTGTGCTCCGGGAGGCCATTGCACCTGTATCTTGACGGAGGAACCGGGATTGGTTCTTAGCAACTCATGTCCATAGTCATATAGCCTTTGATATTGCTCTTTGAAAGACCCATTGATGTCTTCCAATGCAATCTGTTTGGCACGAAAGGTCTTAGCCTTGGAAATCTGCACATTTCACTGAAGAGTGCAGCTTGCTATGACACTTGTCTTCATCTTTGGGTTTTCCTAAACTTTTCTCTTGAAGTTCTTTGCCAGCCATTTTGACTTCATCACTCTAATATCAAACACATCATTGTATGTGTGCTGATTGGAAGCACTTCGAAGCTGCCAAGTTTCTTCACTTTTCATCTTCACCGCATATGCCCACCATGCACACCCTTCTCTCATATACTTAGCCCTCATTCTAGTCTTGTCAACCATGGGAAACTTTGTTTTTATCACTGTGCATAGCGTATGATATGACCGCTTTCTTAAATACATCCCTTGACTCAAACAAGGTCCCAACCTCCCATGTGTACATGCTCATGTTCTTCAAATCCTTGTGCACTGGAAATTTCTTTTTCTTCACCCCCCGCTTTCTTCATTTTCTTCACCGTCTAACTCATCCATCTCATCACTATTAATTCCCTCATCATCACTCAATCCAGAACTAACTCTTTTCCCCAGCCTTCCCTTTCTTCCTTTTCGGTTTATCTTTCTTCTTATTTTTCACCTCTTCTTGTAGCTCTTCAAGTGTGATATCAACATCAAAACGGGGATCATCTCCGCAATAACCATCTTCACTATCATTGAAGTTCAAATCAGAATCAGCCGAATAATTAGCTTCAGGATCATAATCTGGATCCTCCTCACTATCAACATCTTCGTCCTCATTTACCACTTTTCCCTTTTTGATCAGCCACAGTAATAGGAACATCAACCAAAACATCATCTTGGGCCTCCACTCCATAATCATCTTGGGCCTTTTCTCCCACATCTTGTTGGGCCTCACCAGCATCGCCTGACCCAACCTCAACATTCACAAAACCAACAACTTTAGCATTGATCCCATCCCCAACATCTATAAAACCAATGCCAGAGTCAAAACCATCAACTGGCACCTCTGTCTTATGCAAAACATACAACTTAACCAATCCGTTTTCCACACCAATGCTTGCCGTGTCCATTGCGCCACCATCATCTTTTAATTCCCTCCTGCCTTCCAAGAAGCCTAACCCTTCATCCTTATACCACAGCACACTGATAATGTCTTTCCTATAACCAATTTTTAACAGCACATCATAGACTTCAGTCAAGCTCCATTTATAACTGTTGCACCAGTCAAAAAATGATTCTTGACCATCAACATAACTAGTAACTACACCAGCAACAAGAGAATACCTCCCACCATGATGAATCTTTACACTAAAATATCCCATCACTAACTGATCCTGCCATTCATTACAAAGAAAACAGGGTCATTCTCATTTAGAAACAGAGCATGCATTACAATTTTTCAAAACCCCAAATGGAAATAATCATTCACAGCCAAAATCCTAACCACCCTAACCCTAACAAAAATTCTACCATAAAAAATCGAATGAAAAACCGAACACAAAATCAAAATGCTAATTGATCATCACATAGAGCACTTAACGGGAATCAAGGGAAGGAGAATAGAAGTTGTTCAACACACCTGATCAAATGGAAGAAGGTAGGGGGATGATCGTCATTTCGATGCTGAGATCGCGCCGAATACAACGAACAACAAGTACCACTGGCGTGAAATGAACGGCAGCAACACGTTCTTTCTACGAAACTACGACGGAGCCTGCGACCCTCTTCGACGCCTTCGAAGCAGACTAGTAAGTATCGACGAAGCCTCCGAGCCACCTAGAGCAAGTTGCACGTCGGCGTTGGCGATGGACTGGCGATACTTCCGGCAACGATGCCCTACACGGAGCACTCCACCATCGCCATTACTCTCAATCTCTCACTCTGGGTTTTTTTCGAAGGAAACTTAGTGAATAAGGGGTTTGACTTTCGAAAGCATGAATAGGGGGCGAGGGGCATTTTAGGGTTTTCATCAATTTAATATTGCCACATCACACTTGTTAAACCACATCACGCTACAAACAGTCAGGTCACAATCTCACTTCGCCAGCTCAACGACTCCGTTATTGATTTAGGCGGTGCTAATGGCCAGGGGTAAAATTGCAACAATTCGAAAACGTTTGGGGTAAAATTAAATTCAATTAATCGATAGGAGTATTTTTGAAACTTTTAGCAAACGTTAGGGACATAAAGCATACTTTACCCTTCTTATTATTATTATTATTATTTTGTGCCAACCAACACATGATTAATGAAAATATACAGTGTGTGTACACTGCAAAACTATAGGTTTATAAAGAAGCTTAAAGGAAAAAGCATATTATTAGCACTTGAACCTGGGAATTTGGGCTATGTCAGGATTAAAAAGTGCATTTTAGTAAAATTATATATGTGAAATTAGTATGAGAAAGGAAAAAGACATACATGAAACTAGGGTACTATATAGATTTGGTTTTTTTTTAAATAAAATAAAAAAATTGTTTATTTCCTAAAAAAATTAACACAATATTATTTACCGAAATATGTTTTTTTTTAGCCCAATACATCATCGTTGCAGGCCACACCGATTTTTATATAAATTCATCAATAATCGGTGTGAGCTACACCGATTCATACTAAAATCCCCATAATCGATGTAGCCCATATCGATGCAAGTCCTCTTTTTGCCTATAAAAGCGCACCCTCATCCATCCCCAGGCTTTATTATTTTAAATAAAATAAAAGAATTGTTTATTTCCTCAAAAAAATAACACAGCATTATTTACCCAAATACATTTTTTTAGCCCAATACATCATCGGTGCAGGCCACACCGATTTTTATATAAATTCATCAATAATCGGTGTGAGCTACACCGATTCACACTAAAATCCCCATAATCAGTGTAGCCCACATCGATGCAAGCCCCCTTTTTGCCTATAAAAATGCACCCTCACCCATCCCCACCATTTTTTTATTCCTTTCTTTTGGTTTCTTCCCTGAAAGCAACAACTCTCTCTCAATTCTCTCAGCTCCCTCCGCGTCAAATCAGGTAAGTTTCTAATCTTTATTTTATTTTCTTTTTTCAATTATTATTTTAATAGTTTAGTTTAAATTTTATTAATTAGTGTAGTTAGTTAGTTTAATTTTAATTTAATAATTTAGTGTAATAAGTATTTATTATTAATTAGTATAATTTAGAAACTAATTTAATGTTTAAATTTAGTATAAGGTTATATTTTTAATAATTAGTAGTTTAATATTTAATTTAATAATTAGTTTAATTAGAAATTTAAATGATTTAGTGATTATTAATTAGTATAGTTTAAGAATTATTTTTATGCTAAACAGTTTTTAAAAATTGGTGCAATGTTTAGATTTAGTTTAAAATTTAGGTTTTAATTGTTAGTTTAATATTTATTAATTAGTATAAATTTTTATGTTAATTAGGTTATAAAAATTAGTTAAATGTTTAGACTTAGTTTATTATTTAGGGTTTATTTATTAGTTTATAATTGGTTTAATTAGTTTAGTATTTAATTTTAATAATTTAGTGTTTATTAATTAGTATAATTTTAGAATTACTTTTAAGTAAATTAGCTTTTAAAAATTAGATGGATGTTTAGATCTAGTTTATTGTTTAGGTTTTAATTAAGAGTTTAATATTGAGTTTAATAATTGGTTTAGTTAGTTTAATATATAATTTTAATAATTTAGTGTTTATTAATTAGTATAATTTAAGAATTACTTTTATGCTAACTAGCTTATAAAATTTAGTTGGTTGTTTAGGTTTAGTTTATTATTTGATTTTAATTATTAGTTTAATATTTAGTGTAATAATTTTTTTAATTAGTTGAATATTTAAATTTAAATTTAATAATCTATTGTTTATTAATTAGTATAATTTTAAAATTACTTTTATGTTAATTAGCTTATAAAAATTAGTTTCAGGTTTAGAGTTAGTTTTCTATTTAGGTTTTAATTTTAGTTTAATAACTCATTTCATTAGAAATTTTAATGACTTAGTATTTATTAATAAGTATAAATTTGGAATTACCTTTATGTTAATTAGGGGTTAACAAATATTTCATTGTTTAGATTTAGTTTAATATTTAGTTTTTAATTATTAGTTCCATATTTAGTGTAATAAATGGTTTAATTATTTATGTTGTAGTTTTAATGATTTAGTGTTGTTAATTATGTTTAATTTAATTTATTTAAGTTATTAGTTATTTTTTTAAATAGTTTAAGTTCTGTATATGTTAGTTATAAATAGTACGTATATTTTAGTTTTTTCTAACTTAATTTAATCTACATTATTTTTTTCGTTAGTAACTATGTGTATATATCGTAATAATTCATGTGACTTCTTAAAACAGTTATTATATTGCTATGGCGAACTTGCTTCTTGGGTATGAGCAGTTTATGTATCGCTTAGATCAGGATGATCATATTACTGCCAGACTCCAGCACGAGGTATGTATGTTGGTCTATGGGGCAGCCTTTTGCAGAGCAGCCTCCTGCAGAGCTACAGCCTCCTGCAGAGTAGCACAATGCAGATGAGCAGGGGCGCGGGCGCAGAGAGAGGTGACCTCCACCTTGTGGCACTGGTGGATGTTAGTCGATAAGCACGTTATATTCAATACTCAAGAGCGGGGTGAATTGAGTGTATAAGCAACAATGATAAATTTTCGCGCGGAAG
>JASCZI010030398.1:30184-51253 GCA_036250425.1 Stylosanthes scabra | reverse complement strand
AATCTTCAAGTGAGTTTAGCCACTCATGATGATGAATGACTTCAAGAAATGTATGAAGGTTGTTCTTGAATGCATGAACATTCAAAGAACTTCAAAGAAAGTATGGGAAAGATAGAATCTTGAGAGAAAAGAAGGTAGAAAACTGAATTGCCACTTTACTAAATTGAAATATGAAAGTTACAAGAATTGATGGAAAACTTCAAAAGAAACTAGAACTAAAACTAGAGAGAAACTAAGAATGAATTCTCTCCTAAAACTCTAAGAATGATATGTGAAAACTAAAAGTATGTAATGTTTGATCAAGTGATATCTAATGTGAGGTTTTCCATCTATATATAGGTTTACAAAAGGGATAAATGAAATACAAATGCATTGGAAATGAAATTCCAATTCTGCCCAAAAACAGAGTGCTCCCACGCCTAGACTTTGACTTTCACGCCTAGGTGTGGGCCTCTGTTCAAAACTTGGCTAGAATGCTTGTAAATAGAACCTCCCACGCCTAGACTTTGGCTCTGGCGCCTAGGCGTGGGTATTGGATGATCAAGGGATGCCTAGGCGTCGGTGTGGCGCCTAGACTTTGAGCTTGGGATGTGCTTGGCCATGCCTAGGCGTTGGCTTCCATGCCTAGGTGTGGGTTGTTTGGCCTCAGCTTCTAATCTTGGACACCTCTCTGAGTTAGAAATGCTCCAAAACTCTGTTTCTTGCTCCTCAAGCTTCTTTTATCCATTTTTCCTGTAATTTAACAATAAAATACTCAAAGTACCAATGTTTTATCATAATTAAACATCTATTAACATGTTATCACATTTTTACAAATATTGCATGATTTTAAGTTAATTATATGAGGAATACAACATGAATTAGGAGAATTTATCAATAATGATGCTCATGCATCAACTATTGATGGACGAGACAGTGGCGTCATACACTTGGTTTCTTCAGAATTTTCTTGAGGCCATGTGCAACAAAAAGCCTTCCGCTGTCGTGAACGATGGAGATGAGGCAATGAAAGCCGCTATGAAGTCCGTTATACCTGAAGCAACACATAGATTGTGTGCATGGCACGTGGAGAAAAATGTCACGACGAATGTGAAGTGGGAGGAACTGAGAAGACTTTTTAGAAAGTGGCTCTATGCGGATATGGATATTGAAGAGTTTGAGCAAGAGTGGGAAGATGCGATGGTTGAGTATGGGACTGGGGATAGGTTTTGGTTTAGGGATACATATGAGAAGCGTAGAATGTGGGCAAATGCGTATTTGCGACACAAATTCTTCGCAGGGTTCAGAACCACCTCAAGGTGTGAGGGCATCAATGCTTATGTCAGGAAATTTGTTAAATCAAGGCACAGTTTGTTGGAGATGTTGCATGGAATGGAACTAATGGTGATGGAATATCGGAATAATGAACTCGAGGCCCAGTTTAGGAGTGTCAATGGATTTCTCGTGCTGACAACGAGATTAGAACAGTTGGAGCGTTATGCTGCAACAGTGTACACACGTGAGATCTTCTTTGATTTGAAGAAAGAAATTGAAGGAGTAGTTAACGTGAATCTTATGTCTAAGGTGCGGCGATTGACCACAATGATTTACACCGTAGAAGGCTATGCAGACCCGGGGAGACATATAAGAGTTTTGTTTGAAAGGAATTCTCAAAGGTTTCAATGTCATTGTGGAGTGTGGAACAACAGAGGTTTCCCATGCCGACACATGATATTCGTCATGAAGCATGAACATTTGACAGAGATACCAGATCGCTTGGTTTTGAAACGATGGAGGAAGGATGCGAAGTCTTTAGAGCACTATACCGAGATTAAGGATGAAGTGAGCGAGATGGCATTTCTCATGCGGCACGGTGCATTGCATTCTGCTTCCCAGAGGCTTGTATTTCTGGGGGAGAAGAGTAAGGGGATATTTTGAGTTCTCTTTAAGCGGTATAGTGCGCCTATGCAAAGATGTTGAGGCCAGACTTAATAATAATTCGAAAAATTCCCCCAATGCAGCCGGAGAGGAGAAAATCAAAGACCCGTTTGTGGTTAGGACAAAGGGAGCTCCTAAACTGCCTAAGAAAAACAAAGGCAGGAAGCGGCGTTGCACTAGTTGCAGGAGGCCGGGGCACACAAAGAGACATTGCGGTAAGGACATGTGGGAGGGTGTAGAAGGAGATACAAATGCAGAGGAGTCAGTGCAATCTCAACAAAGCTCGTACTCTAATGTGGTATTCCTTTGCTTAGTCTTGCAAAATTTGTTCATTAGTTTTGGTCCTTTATGCTCTTACTACAAAGTTCAACTGCTGTGGGGGTTAATGAAATTCTTATTACACTATAGTTCTATGTTGAATGTTAGTCTAGAATGACATTGCTGGACTTTGCATTTTTTTTTATTTTTTATTTTTTATGTTTCTTACAACTGTCTGATTTATTGATTACATAATTGGGTCGTGGTTTTTGTCCATCACTGATTGGGATCATAGTCGTTACTGATGTTGTGGCTATGCAGGGATGCCCCGGTGAGGCAATGAGAGGGGTTGCAAGTGCCCCGGCAAAAAATGGGCCAGTACGGAGTCCCGAATCTAGCAGTGTCGATGAGTACCTCCAACAGGTTGAATTCTACAAAATTTTCTTACCATGCAAAATTTGCTTACTTGCAACTCCAAAAGCCTTATGTGTGCTTTCCTGTTTATTTTGCAGATGATGAGCAAGATTAGCGCTGTTAGTGATCGCATAGTGGCAAGTCTTAGGCAAATGTAGGCTCTTTATTGCCTGTGTTGTTTCTCCAAATAGTGGTAGTTACATGAACCTTCGACGATCTTTTCTATAAAATGCATGTATGAGATAAACTCCCATGTGGTTCAGTTTAATATTGTAAGAATAGATTGAAAGTAATTAAGCTTGACTATGTTATTTTATTAATTTATTGCAAGCATGAGATATTATTCTATATTACATGGTTCTAATTTTTTATTTTATATAATCTTGTTCGCATGTTCATGTCAGTTTGATTTGAGCCCAGGATTTGGGTTTATTCCAAGTCCTGTGAAGAGAGCTAATGAACTAAAGTTGCTCCCTTGCAACAACTATAGCTTTTGGTGTTGTGGTAAGTGTGAGTTTCAGCGGTGCATAATGAATTGCTATAAGGGGATAAAATTCCAAGGATGAGTAAATGACCAAATTCCAAAATAAGATAAATTCAAATAAAGTTGAATTGATTATAATTCAAAGAGCATATATAAGTATTGAATTATAATATAATCTCTGGCAGACTTCTTGAAATAGAATTATAGCAAATGTGTGTGAATACCAACATTCATCTAATTCATAATAATTATGCTTCCTTAGGCAATATTAGCCTTAGTAATATCTTTTACTAACAAAGGTCACACATATTGACCATGAATTCTACTGTTGCATTTGGATCACAAAAAGAAGCCCACTCTAAGTCCTTACATTCCTTTTTTCTAAAATAACCAAAAGAGTGGGCCATAAAAAACAAATGCAACCTCTAGATATATTGGTTAGTGTTTTGCCAACATAATTACTTGCTACTTAAAAAAAAAAACATAATTACTGGCTACTACTATGTTATAATCTACCAAGTAATCAGATAGTGGGACTGGCAATAAGTGGGGGGCTCCTTGAGTTCTGCCTGGCCTTAGTTGTGGCCTTGTGGTTCCTCAACATTTCAGCATCCCAATAATTAGTGGCTCTTTCGGAAATCACATTTGCAAGCGGGTTGTGTGGGCTTGTGACAACAACAACCGCAATTGACATTCTAGTGCTATCATCAATACCCTGTGAATAATTATGGATTAGAAAGAAGTAATAATGAAGAACAAAAATTCAAGTTTGATCTGGTAGTATTTTCTATTACCTCAAGCTTATAGTCCAACCAAAGGTGGGAATTTATCATCCATTGACAAACCCAAACTCCACAGTCCATTCTACGAAAAATAGGTCATTTGATGAGATTATTATGCAACATGTAAGACGGAAAATATAAAAGAAATGAAAAGTTTGGTAGAAGGGCAAGTCGTACGAGCCAGGTGCTTGCTGCCCACGAAGGGGATCTCTGGCTCATAGTCAGCAACAAAAGGAGGCATAGTATCCTTCGCCTCCCAGAAAGATTTGTCCCTTAACATTTCCTCCACATACTTAGCCTATGGAATTGAATATGAAAACTTAGCATGATTTCGTGTTCAAATATTCAATTTTTATAGGCAAAATGTTACATTAATAATGCGCACTTACAACATCCTTCATTTGACGGAGCCGTAACTCTATCTCTGCCACGTCATCGGACTTGAAAGAGTCAAGATAAACCAGTTTTCGGTCCCATATCTCAATGATCATGAGATACCAATGGTGTCCAATGTGCATTGGAACATATATCTAAGTCAAAAATATTTAACAAAAACAAGATGTGAGTAGACCCTAAACCCTACACTACCATTGAACCACCACAAGTGTTCTTACCATCATGAGATCATCAGCAGGCCCCATGTATCTGTTCTTTATGTAGTCCATTGTTGCTTCATTGTATTGCTCTGGTTTCAGTATCATGTGCTGCACAAACCCGTCATTAGTTACAAACAATTACCACGCACCATTGCTTTGTGCTTAGGGATAGATATATTCTAGACTTAAGGTAGGGCTTATAGAAAATGTAGTTGGGAGCCACCATTTAGAGTTATCGGAATTGGGTCCAGTGCACATGCCCACAACCATGTTAAGTACCTGCAAATGTTTTTTATGGGGATCTTAATGATGGTATAATAGAATTCCTAATTACTCCACCATTCATTGCTTATAATGAGACATGTAAGTATACTTACATCATCATAAAGTTCACAGCCTGGCCTTAGTGACCACAACCTAAGTCTTGATCCATCAACGTGACTGTCTTCGTAGAGGCATTTTGTTGGATGTCCAGCAATGTTGAAGATATAAGCAGCAACAGCTAACTCCGTTCCAACAAAGCGCATCCCTGGCGGAGGCCTGAAAGCAAGTTCGAGACACTACACACCAAATTAAAAAAAAATGATTCAGAACATGCAAGCAAGCAAAAAAGAAACCATGGCAACAACATGCAACAACAACTCAATCTTTAGATGAGGGGGTACCATTGGCATCTCTTTCGCCAGCATTACAGTTCTGCTATGTGACCAGAAAGCAAATGGAGAACCAATGTATCGCTACTTGATGGAGTACAGAATATCCATTTCAGCTGTGGAGAAGTGCACAAATTCTAGTTTGCGCTGAAATTTCGGAAGAAGTTTGCATACGGTAAGTCTCAACAATTTCCGAAGCCCAATCTCAACACATTGTTTCCAAATGTCAAGGCAACAATAGTTTAGACAAACCTTGCACACCCTAGACCCGGTGCCGCAACGCTCATCAGTTGAAGCAAAAGATGTGTCGCTTTTAATGCCACTTACAACTTCATGATTTTTCATGAACCCCCTTCTTTTGCCATCTCTCGCAACAACACACAAAGGGATCTAGGTTGCGTGGAATCAACATCGATAACAGGAATTTTTGGGGCATCCTGCTTCTGAATTGCAGTTTGACATGCCTCTAGTTGCTTAACTTTCTTAGCCAACGCCTCCACGGCCCTTCCATGCTCGGCCAGAAGTGCGGTGATGGACTGAATCTGGCTTGCGTTTGCACTCAACATTGACATGATGGTCTCCTCCCACCTACGAATTTGCTGCAAGTCAAAATTCATTGAAGCCAAAGGTGAGCCGCGTCAACGTTAAATTTTTTTTTTTTTTTTTGGTTAAACGTTAAAATTTTTTAAATCGTAAAACAAAGACACCACAAAACTAAAGCCCAACAAATGAACAGCCTAAACAAAAGGTGAAGACATCAGGGTAAATCCAAAGCCCAAAGAAATGAAAACCTCATCATTTTTAGGAAGCCCAAGTGGACAGAATATGTTCACAAAGCCCAAAAAAATACCAAAAAACTAGATTTTATTTTTGAGAAAAAATGAATAAAAAATGAGTTAATTAAGCAACTGCCAAGTGACTATTAACAAGTAAAAAATTGAAAAGACTAAAAAGAGTTTGAAACCCACCAAATAAAAAAGGAAGAGCCAAAGAGGCTTGAAAAAACTAGATTTAAAATCATAAAATGAACATCCCAACAAATAAACCACCCAAATAAGGGAAGGTCTATGATGAAGATACTAAAGTGTCTTCTAATGAGGATATTAAATCTTGATCGTTGATTTGTGCTATTAAAATCTGATGTGCAATTAAAGAAGAGAGAGAAATTTCTAAATATGGTAATATCCTCATCAAAAAACACTTAATTGTCTTCATGGTAGAATTTTCCTCCAAATAAAAGGTGTGGACACCAAGGTAACTCAAAAGCCCAAAGTAATAAAAACTTCATAATTTTTTAAGAAGCCCATCTAAACAAAAACTGTTCACCAAGCCCAACGAAGAAAAAACCAACCAGCCACTAAAAACAAAAACCAAAAATTCATATATCTTGGAAGTCCAAAAAAAAAAATTCATATATCACTAGACATGTGTATAAAAATATTTCCAAAAAAAATCATTTATAGTAAAAAAATTGTTAAAAAATTAAATAAATACATAAATAATAAAGTAAATGAAAACTAACTATTAACAAGAAAAAAACTGAAAACACCGAGTCAACACAATCTTTTAAAAACAAGTTCAAAGATTTAAAAATGTTCTTGACGAAAGATTTAAAAAACATAAAATATATGAAAACCTTGTGTCAACACATTGGCGCACACAATAAATCTCAAATGCCCGCTACAGAAAAGTCAAACAACCCTTAAAAAAGTCAAAGGTTCTAAAGGTTTATCATACATAATATCCAAGTGGAAAGAAACTAACTTACTACAACAAAAAAGAAGGCCTAACTTATCAAGAGAGTGGGGGAAAATAGGACACAGGCTCGCATGCATTGGGGAAAATCTTTCCCTATCAGTTTTAACTACATGACAAAAAAATCACTGGAAATAATATGAAAACGACAATGCAATACAAGAAGCAATAAAGTTACCTGTTTTATGTCTTCTAGGCTTCCAAGAATCTGGTTATCAACCACACTCACATCCTCCTCTACGATTGTGGGTAACTCCCTGCAAACAGTAGTAAAAGGGCAAACCTTATTTCACCTTTCATACAGAAATTTCAAACATTAACAGTAACACATTCACCATAAATAGTTACTAACCGCGACGTTTGATGGACCACCCCTTCATCTTTGACCCCTTCTCCTTTTCTCTACCCTTTTCCTTCCCTTTCCTCACCATAGTTAACTTCTCTGTGGCATACAACCACCCAACAGAGTTGAAGTGTTCAATAGAGTACTTAACAAACATCCCTATTTATCCAAGTAACTCCGAACTGAGTCACCCGGTCACGTTGATAGTTCACCTGAAACAAACATGACTACATAATACAAACAACCCAACACCGGACCCGACCCTAAACCCTCTACCAGATATGTCAATACCCTACCTAACAACATTTATTTTATCTAACCACATTCATTTACTTCCGAGTGATTCATCTTTCAAGCGTCCAATATCACGTAATCAGAAAGACAAATAAATTTAAATTTAAATACGTCTGCAATATGACCGTATCCGATTATCAAATACCAAAAAATTTGTCATTAAATATTTAAATTTTCCATAACCCCAATTCAAATTATTTTCCCCCCTTTGTGGGGCCGATACCTTCATCTTCAATAACGGGAAATAGCCCCCATAAACCTCCTCTTATCCCCTACCCTTGCCAAAACGGCGTCAAAACCTTAACATATAGAATAACTTAAGCAACAACGATTTAAGAACATTCATAAGTCTAACAGTTCAAACAGACATAACTTATAAATTTGCCCATACCGACTCAAGGTTTCGTTCACGCTTTAACCAACCACAAACTAATTACACAGGCAGATAAACACATAATTTGCACATCAGGAACCAATTCCTCAGCTACAGACCCAATTACGTGTGATAATTCTCGATCTCCTTCCTGAGCATTTCACAGTCACGTTCAACCTCGCGCAACCTCTGCCCAATCCTGCTATCTTGCAGGCCCTGCAATTCTTCAATTTGCTACTGAGCCAAGTAAAGACGCATGTAGTTGAAATCACAAACCGAGTGACCGGCTTGCCTCAGCAACTTGTCAAGCAATTGATACGCTGCATCGTCTCTCGACTTCCCCTCGTATGGGCTGAAACAACTTTCGACCTCCAAATTTATGCCCTTCTCGTCACACCTGATTGCTGGAGTGAAGGCAAACATCCTCAGCCCTTGATTATCATAAAAGACACTTCTGTCGAAAATAGGAGACCCAATCTGGAGCTTCACACAGGTCCGAAGGAGGTACAGTTTCATGTCCTCCACAATTAGAAATCTGCCCCTTTGGGTCTCCGGAACAGAATGCACATCTGTGCACAAAAATTAAAAGATATATCTCACCAATTAACACAATAACCGCTCACCATCGTAAACTCAAATCAAACCAAACAACATTTAATTTCATATTCAGCAACCACATTGACGGAGGCGCGTTTTGACTAACCTGCATCCGAAAACTTCTGATTGCACCTGCGACTTTCTGATTGCACATTTCGCCATCTGTGGTAACAGTTACTGCACACTAGGCGACATCGAGCCCTCCTTCCCCTTCCCCTTCGGCACTTTGTTCATGTAGGCAAGGGCATCTTCCAGACTCTTGAAGCCCTTAAACTGCGCACCAGGGTGTCCTAGAACCTGTGGCGCCATTCTTCCCAACTAGTATACACGCCTGTAACACGACCTTGCCTCACTGCGTAGTGCGTGTACTTGCCTCCATCCATGGTGACCTTGCCGGACCAAAAATCTTCAAGGAGAACTACGGAGCTCACTTTTTTTGAAAATTACGAAATGTGGATAACCTCTCTCCAAGTGCCTCTTTAGTCAAAACACTCTACCAAATTTAAAAAGAAATAAATGTAAACACATTTATATACTATACTGTATTATACACCTTATTTACTTGTGGCAGTAATATTAAAAAAAATAAAAATAAATTATCTTTCCCTGTTAGGTAGCATTCAACTTTTTTCATTGGCGAGACCCACAAAAAGAGTACATGACAAGATTCTTTGTGAAAACCATTTCCCAACCATAGGAAAAAATAAATTAACTATGAAATTCAAAATTTTATTTTTAAAATATAAAAACCATGTTCTTTATTCACGAAAAATAAAATAACCATATCCAGCTTGCAAAAATTAATTTATAACAAAAGAGAAACATAAAATCACCATCTCCACTGTGCATAAATTAATAAATTAATTCATAAAAAACGAAAGTGAAAAATTTTCTTTCCTTATAAGATATTATCAAGTCAAATAATTTCCTCACACTGAATTTGCGCTAACATTAATTTTGTTTCCATTGAAATTTCATCTAATATATTTTCATAAATAAATTTCCCTCCTGAAAAATATTTCATGTCAAAACAACTTTTTGAAATTGACATTCACAGCCTAGAAAAGCCAAAAAGGTACAACAACAATGCCTATTATCCGCGGGACACACCCAATAACTGGTCTCAGACAAAATCTCGAAAACCTTCTTCCAAAACACAACAATTAATATATTTGCCATTGTCATTTAGGGTTTACATTTTCTTTACAAAACCCTAAAACCTACTTATTCATCCTAAACCCTAAACCCTATTTATTCATCCTAAACCATGAAGCAATATCTGAAACCCTAAATTGACACCCTTACATAAACATTTTCCTAAAACATTTTCACCCCACAACATAAGTGGTGGCAAACAACATAAATTCAACATAAATCATTCATCAACGGTTAATAGAATAAAATGGTTATTGAGATAAAACTATTTTCATTGGCCTCTAATAACAACAAGGTGAATACTCATGTGTAGTCGACTTCATATAAAATTACTTATTAAACATCGTTAAATAATTTAACATATTTGACTAAATTATTATCTAACGGGTTAAAGTGACAATTTCACCGCCTCCAATAAAACCCTTAATCCATAACTCATTACTTCACTTACATGTCTTCTTTGCTATCCCGAACTCTAATTGTTCATTTTAATTTGTGTAACATCTTTACTTTAACATCATATATTTTTTTCATTCTAACGTTCATGTTGCCATATGGATCTAATCACAAAATTAAGAACACTATAGCGACTTAATTGAATTGATTTTAATATATAGAAACCTAATTACATTTTTGTTGAAACCATAAGAACTTAATGAGTAATTTAAGCTTTCTTTCACTTATACTTCCTGCATATTATTTAATCATATAATTTTTTTGTGACATTTAATCATATTATTCTTGAACTTCATATTCAAAATATTTAACACTCCAATCCAATTCACATTATTGTTTCACTGCAATATGCCTACTACTCATCTCTTTTCACATTTTACTTTCTTTGTTCACATTTTTATTTTTATTTATTTAATATGTGGATAGAATAAAATTTAAATAAATAAATAAAATTTTAAATACCTAGAACATATAATTCAAGCCTATCTCTAAATATACTGGTCTTTTATTGTTTTGTTCTATCTATTCAACCCTACTTTCATGTCAAAAACAACTTTTCAAAATCAGAGGAGCTAAAATCCTTAGCAACAACGTTTCAAACGAGTATCAGTGTTTTTGGTTTTCTTTTTTGTACCATGTTTTGTTTTTTGTCATTATTAACCATCTGATTTTTTATTTCCCAAATATAAATTCCTAGTTGTTGTTGCTTCCGCAATTACATGCCAACAAAAACTTACTACCCAAATGAAACTAGGTCCAACTATCCCAAAAATGTTCTCAGCCCTCCAAAAAAGTGCCCCTCATTAATCATCATTAATCTCAATTCATTAACTTCACTAATAAGGAAGAAAAGGTTCCAACAACACCACTGTGAAACCTGCTTCAACCCTGTCACATCATATCTTCTTTCCACAACCATAACATGTGTCGCCCCTTTAAAAAAAACGTGCGTTCAACACATGTTATTCACAACACCATCAACACTAGAGTGCAAGCCTTGTTTTTTTGGTATTAGACGGGGCTAAACGCCTATAAAGGATTCTTTTTAAAAAGGACTAACAAATATATAACATTGTTCATATTAGGGCTGGCAAATCAGAGCCCAATAACAAGAGCAATAATGGCTAAAATGAAGGATTTGCCCCAGGATCTCGACCCAACCCAAATTAGGATTTATTCCAGTGACCTGATACTGGGTTGGGATACCACAGCAAGGCCCGATCCAACTTGGGGCACAAGTCAGGAAGACTCCCACTATGTTCTTGATTCCACATACTAGGGAATAATTGCCCACCATGCCTGATCTACTAAGAAGAGAAGAAGTAACCCTCCTCAATCTGAATGATGACAACTAGATTATAGAAAGATGTAGTATCAATTCTAACTCATTTCAGACGCTTAAACCTTGCTTAAATTCTGACTTATTTTTTACTGGAAACTGTTAGTGAATTTCATCCATTTGGCAAAAGGATATCCAGAATTGTTAGATTTTGTACATTGTATGGTGCTTCTTATATCCACACAGAATTTGGATTGGTAAGAGCTATCTTTGCCAACTCATGTGCCACTCTGTTCCCTGATCTCTTAACATGACTAAAAGAAAAGCTTCTAATATAATTCAAGCTATCTAAAGTATCAGCAATGAAGGTTCCAAAACAAGAATCAAATTATCCTCCCTTGTTTGAGAGTATTCACCACTTCAAAATTATCACTCTCCAAAATGATCTCATTGAAATAGCAATTCTGTGCAAACTCAGCTCCTTTGAACATAGCATAAGCTTCTACTTCATGGGCATCCAAAGGGTAGGGAATGGCCTAAGCTGTTGCTGCTAAGATCAAGCCCATCATCTCTAGCTATAATGCCCACTCCACCGTTTCTCCCTGTTGGGACTGCTGCGTCTACGTTAATCTTGATCAAGTTGGTTGGTTGAACTTCCCAGCTAATCAATTGCCTATTCAATTGCACATCATCGACCATCTTCTCCCCAATTGAGTTTGCACACCAGAATTCCTCCAAATTATTTACTGCCTTTTCGATTTGGTCTTCTATTGGCGCATTGGAACCTTCGAAGATCAACAAGTTTCGAGCCCACCATAACTGATTCGCCAAGGCATAGAAGATCGCACAACCTCTGTCATCAAGCTTCTTCATCAAATTCGCTATCCACTCCTTCAGACTGATTTCTTTGTCTCTCTCCGTTCTCAAGGTTAGAGGGGAAGCAAACCAGAATTTTTGGGCGAAACAGCAATCCCTAACAACGTGTGCTTCGGTCTCATCCTCATCTCCGCAGCGTGGGCATCTCATGATTACAGAGACTCCATTGAAACACAGATTCTTCATAGTTAGCAATGAGCTATGGATCAACCTCCAGAAGAAGTTGAATGTTCGAGGTGGTACATGGATCTTCCAGACTCTATTCCAGGTAATCTCCTTTTCTTCTTTGATGGCTACTCCGTTTGACTGGTTTTGGTGGGAATTTCTGATTTTGTGGTATGCTGATTTAACTGTGTAGTTACCATCTCTAGTGTTCTTCCAAACAAATTTATCTTCTTTAATTGAGCTGGGGATTGGGATATTTATAATCTGGTTTGCTTCAAACGGGAGAAAAATTTGATCAGTTAGCTCCTTGTTCCACTTTAGGCTTTCCTCTATCAATAGCTCTGTAACTGTTGAATCTACTTATAGACTGTTTATGGGTGTCCAAGGCTTCAATCCGTTCTGCTTTGGCAGCCAAGGATCTAACCAAATTTTCACATTTCGCCCCTGCCAATCTTCCAATAGCCTCCCATTTCCAGCACTTGTTTTGCCTGCCATATGCTACTCCAAGTGTAACTTGGTGCAAAACCCACTGTTGATTTTAGAAAATCTCCTCTGCTATAATACTTCCCCCTCAGTGTCCAGCCGCAAGTGAACTCGGGTTCCTGATTAATCTCTAACCCTACTTGAAAGCCTCCATTTCTCTAAAGCCCAGACCCCCTTCATTCTTTGGTTGATAGAGTTTCTCCCATCTTATTCAATGGATTCTGCGCTCCCCATTCTTCGCACCCCAATATAATTTATTTATCATTGATTCTATATGTTGGCAAAGGGTGGTCGACAGCTTAAAACAACCCATTTTATAGGTGGGAATTGCTTGTGCAACAGCTTTTATCAGAGTCTCTTTACCAGCTCTTGATAATACCCTCTCCTTCCACCCTTCCAATTTTTTCCAAACTCTTTCCTGCACAAATTCGAATACTTGCTTATTCGATTTCCCAACACAAGTTGGTAAGCCGAGGTACTCCTAGTGTCCATCCACAACCTTAAACCCCAAACTATTATCAATAGCATTTCTCCTGATAGGTAGAACATTTCGGCTAAAAGACAACTCAAATTTTTAAAGATTGATTTTCTTCCCTGATGCATTTTGGTAAGAAATTAGAGCACTTCTAACTATTGAAGTTGCTTGGTCCAAGGATCTAGCAAACAAGATACTTTCATCTATGAAAAACAAATGGTTGATCTCTGGGCTGTTTCTCCCAATTTTAGTTCCTTGGATTTCTCTGCTGTTTTGACCCTTAGATAAAATCCCTGAAAACACTTCAGCACATAGAATAAAGAGGTAGGGGGACAATGGATCCCCTTGCCTAAGGCCCCTACTCGGCTGGAAAGTATTGCTTGGCACTCCATTTATCAGAATTGAGAAGGAGGTAGTGCTCACACAGTTCTACACAGTCTGAACTCACCTGTTAGGAAAGCCCATAGAGCTTAGAACTTCCCTTAGGAACACCCACTCCACTCTGTCATATGCTTTTTTCCATATCTAGCTTCATTCCTACATATCCCTTGTTTCCTATCGTCTTTTTCTTCATGTAGTGAAACATATCAACAGCTATCAATCCATTATCTGTAATTAAACGCTCTGGTACAAAATCACTTTGGTTTTGTCCCATTATGTTTGGCAGAATTATCTTCAGTCTGTTAGCTAGAGTCTTCGTTACAAGCTTCAAAATTACATTGCACAAAGATATCGGTCTGAATTCCTTTGTATGTCTAGACTTAGCAACCTTCGGAATCATGCATATATAGGTGTGGTTAAGTTGCTTCTGGTTTGCTTCATTATTAAGTATATCCAGAACTGTCTTGGCCACCTCATCCCTCACTATTCCCCACATTTTCTGGTAAAACAGTGCCGGCAGCCCGTCCGGGCCCGGTGCTTTAGTTAGATGCATCTGTTGGAGTGCTTGAAAGACTTCCTCTTTGGAGAAATTCTCATTCAAAATTGAAAACCTTTCTTCATTGATTCTTCCCCGGACTACCTCCACCGTTTCTTTCACATTGATCGTGTCTTTAGAAGTGAACAAATTCTCAAAGAAACCTGTCGTCACATATTCTATTTTCTCCTCATCTTCGTACCTCACTCTAGCATCATCTACAATGGATTCAACCCGGTTCCTTCTTCTTCTTTGGGAAGCTTTATTGTGGAAAAAGTTGGTGTTTTTATCTCCATGCTTTAACCAACTCGCCCTGGACCTTTGGCTCCACCAAATCTCTTCCAATTTCAACAGTTCATCTAACCTTACTTCTTCTTCCTTTATCAGTTCCATAACCTCCTTGCTTTGAGGTGCAGCAATGAGACGATTCAGCTCTTGTTGGGCTTCTTTGATTTTCTTTGGAATGGCTCCGAATTCCCTAGCACCCCATCTGTTTAGATTCTCTCCACAACTCTTCAGCTTGTTTTCAATTCCACCAAGGCTGCTCTTCCAACTTTCCTCCACTGTTTTGCTGCACTCTGGCTTGGAGATCCATATTTCTTCAAATTTGAAGTTATAGTTGGGTCTTCTCTTTCCTCTGGCTTTACCTGTTAAATAAATAAGTAAAGGTGAGTGGTCAGATTTATACCTTCCCAACTAGTAGACAATAGTTTTTGGGTAGTTTTCTCTCTATTCTGAATTCGCAAGAGCTATATCCAATCTTTCTTGTATGTTGTTCTCTCCTTCTTGGCCATTAGACCAAGTGAATTGATGTCCTTCAAAATCAAGATCCTGCAAGTAAGAATTCTGAATTGCTTCTTGAAAGTCCTTGATTTGAGAATATGTGACCGGGTTACCACAAAGTTTCTCCTTCTGGTTTAGCACCTAGTTGAAATCGCCAAAGATTAGCCACGGTCCGCTTCTTAATCTGCCCAATCTATTCATCAATTTCCAGCTTTCTTTCTTGTCACTGCTATTTGGTCTTCCATAGAACCCTGTTGCCCTCCGTTCTTGGTTGTTGTCCTTTATAGTAATTAGCATGTCAATATGGAACAAAGACATGGATAGGATATCCACATAAATAGTATCATCCCACATACATGCTAATCCCCCACCTCTCTGTCCATTCTCCCCATTGCAGTCTACTCCCACTATGTTTTGGAAGCCTCCCTTGTATTTCATTCTCATAATCTCTGTAGCTTTCTTCCTAGTTTCCATTAAGAAAACCAAGTTGGGTCCTTTTTGTTTAATGAGCTTGTTTAAGGCTCTTATTGCCCATGGGTTCCTAAGCCCACGACAATTCCAACATAAAGTTTTCATTGGGTTCGGCGGGGTTGCCCTGCAGCCTCCACAGTTTGAATAGAAAGTTTTGTGCCCATTTTCTTCAGTTTTGGTGCTAACTCCCCCCCCCCCCTCACCCCCTCCACCATGTGTTTCCTTTTCTGGTATTGTTGATTGGTCTTAGCAGCACCCTGGTTGTTGGCAGTACTCTCCCTAGCATGTCTCTTCCATTTTATTCCAAATTGTGTTTTGTCAACTGCTTTAGTGTTTGTCATATCCAGCAGAATGGTCTTGATCTCTTTGTTGCTTTTCCCTGTCTTCTCTGTCTTAACTCCCTCTTCTTCCATCCTTGTTTCTTCTGCTTCCTTATTTCCTCCTCCTTCTGTCATGTTGCCTTCTCTTCCTGCGCCTTCTCCATTGCTTTTTATATTGCTCTCTTCAAACTCTTTGCCCTTCTGTGCTGGTTGAGCCCATGCAATGCCCTCTTCAATTACTTTCTCAGTCTCCTTCTCCACTTCTGTCTCTGTTGGCTCAGTGACAGCCAAGTTAGCAAGTTTGGATAAAAGCTTCTCAGTAAGTTTTTCCTTCATTCTCTCCTGCTCTTCTTTTTTTTAGTTGGCTCTTTCATTTTGTGTTTTCTTTCTTGATCAACCCTTCTTCCTCCTTATTAGGATTTAAGCCATGATCAAGCTTCTTTGAGTTATCTTATTCTTTATCCTCATCTTTGGCAGCCTCGCTACATTCTTTCTCATCATGTCCTGTTTTGCCGTAGTAATAGTAGAATGAGGGCACGTTCTCACATTGATCTCCTTTTTGAAGGGTGTGTGAACTTTCATTCTAACTATAGCCTTTATAAATCTGGTCTGCTCCCTTGTAGTTTCAAAAACTTCACATCCCACCACTTCTCTCATACTAGCAGCTATTTTCTTGCCTAGGGTTGTTGTTTTGCAGTGTTCAGGTAAGCCCCAAATTTGCATCTTGATTTCAGCTTCCTCTAGCTCATTCTCCTCTAGATCCTTACTTCTTTCCCATTTTTTTGACAATGAGCCAAGCATTCATGAACTGCTAGGGGCTCCCTTTGATGACTCTCTCCATATCTGAGTGGTTTTGGAAGAAAAATTGATAGAGCTTAGCTTTTTTCTCCCTAACCCTAAACCCTGCTGGGTTTCTCCAGATATTTGCCATTGCAGTTTGTATCCATGCTAGGTTGATCTGTTTGCTTGTGTATAATTTCCCTACAATGCTAGTCTGACAATATTTGATTTCTTATGTAATGTCTTTATCTTTGTATACTATAATGTCTTCTTCTTCCACTGTTTCATTAGTTGTTTGTAGTATTGACCTTTCTGTGGTTGTCATTTTGTGTGACATCAGGACATGTGTCGAGTTTCCTCTTCCCTCCTGCACGAGATCTGAGGCCATAATCGTGGACGGAGTTGTATTCTCGATGTTGTACGAACTTGTCACACTACACTTCCCAACCCTAGGAGAACATCCATAAGTTGACTAAGAGAAGAGATTTTGGGTTTTTTATTTGCTTAAATTCTGACTTAGACATTTGAGTTTCTTATAGATATTCCTTACTATTCGCCTAGAGTTCATGTGAATCTATTGGAGACACCTTCGCCTCCTCAAGTTACATTATTCACCAAGCCCAAAGTTCCAAACACTTGTTCATTTACACATTTGTGCAAGTATATATAGATGAATTCTGATCAGCGATGAATTTATCCTTAACCTATTCTGAATAGGTGGAAAAAAAAAATTAAAATGAAAAGTATAAACTTTTTCACTTCTTTATTTTAAATAAATAAAGAGTAAATAATGAAAAATAATTACAAAAAATTTTAGTATTGAAAAACATAATTCACTAAATTCGTACAATAAAAATATTTCAAGAAAATTTAAAATTTTAACAAAAATAATCAAATTTATAATGATTTCATCTTCTACTATCACATTTTAGTTTTACACCGCAAAATAGACTCTTCTAAGTTCTATTATCAAGACACCCCAAAAAAGGTTCTATTATCAAACTTATCATCCCTTATGAGCTTTGGAAACCAAAAAAACTAAACACTTCTTACTTTTAGGTATTTGGATCTCATTGTTGTTTTTATCCTAATACATGGATAAGTTTGCAAAAATTTGATCCTAAATATGACGATGATGATAGAGTGTTGTTAGGTTATTCACCCTAACGAATTCACACAGGCGAATTGCATGGAATTTTTTATTTTTTTAACACCTTTCACCCTGGACAAATTCTTTTTTTCAATTTCTTATTAAAACTTTACACTTGGCCGGCCGCCAAAGATTGAACCACAACGGCTCTGAGGCGGCTACTGACTAGAGTTGAATGATGCTGATTGCTGATAACTGATAAGGGTAGTTTGGGCATTTCAGTTTTACATCTCAAGACTCAAATCTCATCCCATCACATTTTAGCTGCTTATTCAGCTGAGCCCACTCCCTTTGAACAAGAACGAAAAGTCAAAATCACGATCCTTCGGTCCTTCCTACTCTAATTCACTTTGTTCCACTCCTTTCCTTCCTTCTTTGAATTCAAAGGCGCCATTCATTTCATTGTTCTCATTACAACTATCAAATAACACAACACAACACAACACAACAACTAATCCATTTTCATTACTATCACTCTCATTATTTATTTATTTATTTTTTATTGTTGTTGTTGTTGTGAGTTGTGAGGGATAGAATTAGAATCAATAGAAAATGGTTCGGGAGGTGTTTGTGGTGTTCGTTTTTGCATCCTTGGGATCGTTCTTGTTTGGACGAGTTGACTCACACCAGGAATCGGGTCCCTGGAGCTGCGAGTCGAACTCGGAGATCCGAGTTGAGGCCGAGTTCAGACCAGGTGTGGTTACACTCGATGGACATGCCGACGAATGGAACGACATTGGTTACTCGCAGTTCCCTCTTCTCCCCGCGCTTGACCCCGATGCTGATAAGGAGTTCAAAGCTGGAAAAATGACTCTTAAGGTCCGCAACTTAATTTATGTATTCACAACTAATTTAATTTAATTGAATTGGATTGGATTGGATTCTTTTCTTTCTTTTGTTTTCTTTCAATTCATATAGTGATTATGGATTTCTTTTTTTCAGAGTTTGCATGATGGCCACGATATTTTCTTTCTGGTGCAAGTTGATTCTGATTATGCTTACTCTAAAGGGTAAGAAACTTGAATATACTCAATTGTATTTTATTTTTTTCATTTTGTTTTGATTTTTATTTTTCATTCTAGTTAATGAAGTTTAGATTGTATTAGTTCCAAATGATTGCTTTAAGGAATAGTTGCTTATGTCATAGTGTGTCCGAAATTATTGGAAAGAAATAAAGAGAAAAAGAAATAAAAGGAAATCTGTTTTGGATTAAATTTCAACATAGTTTTCTTCAGTTGGTTTTTATTTTCTTTTATTTGTAATGCAGGGAAGGCAACAAATGTCCTTCTGTAGCTCTCATGTTTCAAATTGGTGAGGGTGCCACTTATCATAGAGTAAGATGGTGCAATTTGATGATGTTCAATGTCATTTGATTTTTTTTCAAGATTTTCTTCTTTTTTTATTTGGAATAACTTTTTCAAACATTAGATGATAAATTGTGTTTGAATTGTTATAAGATGGGTGGCTGCTCACAAGACTCGACCTCATGCACTAATAAGAACTGCAAAGGTCATGAAGTTGACATTATGCACTTCTCTATTGGAAATGCAATTCCGGGGAGGCTTTATGGTGGGAATCCCCTAGACAATGGAAAAGGAAATGGAGATGACAGGTGATGAATGGCAAAACATGTTGATTTTCACTGCATCAGTTGGCATTTTCATATGAGCCTGACTGTAATAGTGCTCTCTATTTCTGTTGTGTTCATTTGGTTTCCTATATTTTCTGGTGCAGGTTTGGTCACTTGGTTGATCTCTATTCCTGGAATCCACACTGTAGATATCTGGATGGAACCGGTCCTTCAGGTTCTGGTAGGTATATATGTATCTCACACTAAATTGGAGTCAAATGTTTATTTGAGTAGTAAAAGCGGCATGAAAATGTATCAATGAATATTCAAATAGAGTTCAAAGCTATTAGGCAGGAAATATATAGATTTTTTTAACTTCTCCACTCAATAGTTCACTTCATAATTTGTAAATCTGGGATCCTCCCTAGTCTATAGAACTGGCTGAAATCTTGAATTTTCTCTGGTTAGATTATAGACAGTTCTGTATACATACATTATATATGAGTATGATCATTGCTTACATGACTTAACTCTTGTTCACCAACCTTATCTTTCTTGATAATTATGCTGTCTGTTCAAGTATTAATATCATTGGTACATGCATCTGATTACAAATATTGTCTTGTACCCTTCAAAGATTTATCTTACTCACATGTAATTTCTACTGTAAATTATTTAGTTTGTTTATCAATTAATATTCTTCACAAACTTAAGACTATAGGTTAATAAAAATAGAATTTTCATTTTAAGCCAGGCACAAGTATGGATTATTCACTCCCTTAGTTTATCCATGACAGATTAGAGTTTGCATGTGATTTGACGTTAATATCCTGAATTACTATTTAATTGTTTTCCCATAAGTTTTGGTGGAATAATCTTTGTCCCTTCCTCCTTATTTAAAACCGGTGCTGCTTCACTAGAAAATGTGATCCCTAAATGATTATGTAATGGTGCACCATGCATTGATTGGATTTTAGCATGTGTATGATGTCTTTAATTACTTTAAGGTGGCTTTATGCACTTTTGATGAAAAGGAAGTTCCAAAATTAAGTTAGCCATTTGTGTAGGAGAGGACAAAAGGAGTGAGAATTAAGTATTTTCTGTTCTAAGATTACAACTTTTAAGTGCATAACTCAGGTAAAGGTGATAATTAAGTTAAAAGATGGCATGGCTCAAGATTCGCAAGTGCAGTTGTAGCAAGTAGGGACCACAGTTGATGAATCTTAAGCCTCAACACACTTATAGCAAGCAGTATCCACAGTATTTGTAGTTGCTGTCACCATCAATTCATTTGTGTGTTTAAGTGGGTTTTTGTAAGGCATTGTAATACTTTCTGGCTGAATTGCTCTTTATGTATAAAATAAAATATAAGCCTCATAATGTAAGATGAGATGATGTCATTTTCTTTTTTTTCTCTACAACACATTCTTTTACTCAAGAGTATTGTGAATTTATATTTGAAACTATTGGAGGATATTATCCAGAGAATTATTGGACATTTTGTCATTCCATCAATGTTTATGATTTGAGACTATAGCAAATATCCAATTGCTTCCGGTATTTTGAAGTAGTGTGACTGTGATGATGCATTTCCAATTTCTTTTAAGAGTTAGAAACTTGAAGCTGAAAGGAAAGACATTTCCCACCACAATTCTTAATGTGCTCTACCATCCATTTGTTGATAATTTTCTCTTTTTTATCAATGTTTATATTAAAGGTTGACT
>JASCZI010030398.1:3472-15086 GCA_036250425.1 Stylosanthes scabra | reverse complement strand
CGGAGTGCGACGCTGCAAATGGAGACAGGATTAGAAGATGATGGTGTCGTGGAAGGAGGCTGGTGGTGGAAAAAAGGCGGCGGTGGTGGAAGGAGGTTGGTGGCGACCCGCGGAAGAAGATGATGGTGGTGGTGATTTGGTGGAAGGATGGAGTGAAGGTGGAAAACAATGAAGATGAAGTGTGTGAGTAAATGAGGACTAGGACTCTAGGAGGTGCTGGAGTGATGGAGTTTGGAAGTGGAGGCAAAGGTAGTAAGAACTAAGAAGAATTAGGGTTTTCCAAAAGATATATATATATATATATGTATATATATATATATATATAAAAGTTGGGATTTTTTTGTAATTTCCACTTAAACGGGTATTATACGGGTACCCACAGGGCAGGTACCTCTACCCCCGCCCCCGCCCCGTTTAATAAACGGGTACCCGCTCCCCGCTCCCGCCCCCATGTATGTTCCCCTGCCCCGCCCCCCGTCGGGCAATTACCCGCGGGTACCCATACCCGTTGGGGTTTTTTGCCATCCATAGTTACTAGTAGGTTATCCTGATAACATGTCAGTTCCAATGCCAACTATACATGTTGCCAAGCTGGAATGGTTGGATATTGAGAGTAACATATAGGCCCCTCCCAAAACTTTCAAAATGTTTCTATTTCCCTTGAGTGTGTTTCCGTAAATCTCCCTATTTTGACTTCTCATTCGTGAAAGAACCCTAACTCCATCGTCTTTTTCATTCATTTCCCTAAAAAAATGAGCGATAAAGGTGTATTGATCAAACTATTCCGAGCTGCTTACGGACGCGAGGATGCTGCCTGCGAGTAGTTGAAGGCGTCTCTCGAAAGTTAGTTGCTTCTCTAACCTCTTTCTACCTGCTCTGTTCTCTATTAGTGAAATGTACATGATCATGCAATTTTTTTTTAGAGTTAGATGAGTGGGTTTGAGTTCTATACTCAGTGTCGTTACATTGTTCTCCATTATCGCGATGTTAGTCCATGGTGTTTAGGGTTTGAGTAATAGGTTTAGGGTTTGTATTTATGCTTCGCTTGGTACTCTGTCTCTACTTCTTCGTGCTGAGAGTAAGCCTCTGTGTTGGCGTGTTCTCATTTTTTGCTGCATTGTGATTCTGTTTGTCTCATCGTTTGGGGTTTGGTGGAAAGGTCTAGGGTTTCTATCTATGAGTGGAAACGGTTTGTGATCTGCCTATGTTCTGATTTTTGGTGGGTTAGATGTTCTAAATGCACTTGCAATTTTTAACATGCAGATGGATACTTTTGTTGTACCTGTAATCCATCACGATGGAAGACTTGAGAGAGATGCAGACGGAGAGCTTGATTATGTTGGAGGGGAAGTAACGAAGTTTGATGCAATGGACGTGGAGCTTGTGAATAAGGAGGATTTGCTTACGTGAATTTCTGCAAATGAGAAGCTGAGAAGAAAAAAGGAAAAAATGTTGCTGCACATAAGAAGAAGAAGTATGCTCGTAAGAGGAGTCTATTTTGGGTTGCTATTGGTGGAGAATTGGAATAATATCGCATAAGTTCCACAATTGCATATTGGGGCAGTGAACTTCTTCTTTCTCTTGTTCCATGTTCCATCAACGCTGCTCAGTCAAGAGATAGATAAATAGACACATCCCATTGCACTGATCGGGGGCGTTCGTAGTGACTGAGGGGGTCGAAGACCAAGAAATGAGTTATTTATCAGCCAAGCATTCTATTCTTCTTATGGCTAGATCCAATCTCCTGGTCCCTGCGGAAAGGAATATCTATATATAATATATTAGTATTTGTAGATATTATTTTTTCTTTTCTTCTAACTTTTCACAAACTAGAATCACCTACGCTGCTCTAGCACTGGTCACCAGACGAAGCACACACTTGTTTTTTCATGACAATTTCATCAATCGAATTCTTAGAATTTAAAAATGGAAAACTCTAAAGAACATTCGAAGCATTAAAAGGAAAAGAAGAAGAAGTGAATGGCACGACGTTGTTTTGAAAAGTTTTGGGAGAGACCTATGTGTCCCTCTCAATATCCAACCATTCCAGCAAAAAAAAAAATTCTTTCTGTCGTGTATCCCCGATTAATGCAGCCTCATATGCTTCAATTATAAATTTTTAGTATTAAGCGAAAGGTTATCCTATACTATGGAGTTAGATTAACCTTACTCCACTAGTAGCAATAGGCGGCATGGGGGAAGAAGCACTACGATTAGGAATCGACAACACGAAAACTTTGTAAAAAGATTCTTCCTTTCTTTTCGGGATCGAAACTAACAAGAATGGTTGGGACAACAAGCATCCATCTCGTTCGTATTTTTGGATACCTGTATAACTAGCAAAGGATGTGCACTTGGCATTGGAACTGACATGTCATTAGAGTAACTTACTGGTAACAGGTTAAAAGGACTAAGTTGTACATTTGTTATAATGGAAGAGACCGATTTGGTAAGTTAACATCATTCGAAAGGGGTGTCTTATCTAAAGTGCAAAAGTTTAGGGATCAGGATAGATATTTATTTTTTTACTATTATTTATTCATTATTTGTTATTTAAGATTAAATACAGAAATAATAAAATAATTTATAAATTTTTATCTTTTAAAATTTTAAAATACTAGGATTATTTTTCCCCTTTTATTAGAAAATAATATATTTTAATATTTTAACGATTAAAAACTAATTCCAAAAGTTTTTTTTTTCTTTTCAAGCTAATTAATGTTATTCTTCTTCTCCGTTCAAACTTTATAGCTTAGCCTCATAGGCGACGACTGCGTGTTCAGCTTCCAAATCAGAAGCTCTCACCTGCACTGCAATTCTTCAACCGTAAGCCATCAACCATGGTAAGTTGCTAACCTTCTCTCTCTCCTGTGAATTCCAGTCTACAGGTTAGTTTCGTATTTGAAACTATATTCAGGTCGCTTCACAAATACATTGATTCCTTAACCATTCCCATTCCCTGTAAAACAATTCATCATCCACTTTGACTAGTCCTGTCATTTTTGTTACGAATTCACTATGAAAACCAATTCTGTTATTATTATTATTAAGAAAATTTGAATGCGGTAATATGCAGGAAAAATCGGCATGCTATCTTGATCAATATGCAGTAGTTTGTGAGAATTAGTATCTTTTGTTTTGAAGATAGGGAGCTGGTAGTGGTGCTAAATTTTGATTGTTGTTACTAGGTTCTTCTACAACTAGATCCGTTTCTCAATGAACTCACCAGCATGTTCGAGCGCGGCACCGAGACGGGCTCTGTTTGGGTTACACTTAAACGATGTGTGTATGTTTGTGTTAGTGTTGGCTTCCTGGTTGATCAAATATTTCTGCAAACTGATTTTAGTTCATTATGCCTCCTTTTCATGTTCTTGGTGTGCCATTAGCATCATTGAAATCTAAAGTCGTGAGGAATAAAATGGTCACAGCTGGTGAAGCTGTTGAGTATAAATGCCTTATTCGTGCCACCAACGGGAAAAAGACAATTTCTACTTCAGTATGTATCTCATATATTCTGAACTTGTCATTTTGGTTTATCAGTGTGCTTTTAGAACGTTCATGCTGAGTGATGCAAGTTTCAAGTACTGTAAAGTATAAACTTAGATTATCCTGTGAGTAGTTGTAGGCATAAAACTCCTCTAATCCTGTGGCATGTTATTCTGTGATCTCATTTGTAATGATTTAGACTTTAGAGCTCTTGATTAGAGACTTAGAGTAGACCAATCACCGAAAGGGTGTTAAGTGAAAGTAGACATCACAAGTCGATCTAAACCAATTTGATTGTATATATTTTTGCAACTTATGTGAAACCATTCTGTATGATTTGTTCTGAATATGCCAAAGACCTCCTTTCAATCTTTATTTTATTTCTTTCAAAGATTACCTGGTCTTTGTTTTTCTATTGGATTGATAAAATGAACTGGAGATGTGATTATGGTCCATAATATTTATGGTGGAAAAGTTTTCTTAGCTGTGGAACTTGTATTATTTATTGTGTTTCTTCTTGCTAGTGTAGAATATTTTGCTGTTGAGTTTAGATTGAAAAACGGTTTTCTTCTAATGTTGGTCAATTTTGTTTTTTATTGTTTCAAACATTGTTTTTTCATGCTATGTTATTGGCACTTCACATGAATGAGTTACCTTCCTGCCTCAGCCCTTAGAAGAGTTTCCATGTGGTAGTCTAGAGGAATGAATTTGGTGGATAATTGATGGAGATGCAAGTATTCAGATTTATTAATGAGAAACACATTTCTGTGTAAAAATCGGTGACTGAGTTTCATACACTCTGGGAATACCATATAATAGTAGTTCAAATATTTAGATTGAAGCATGGATGACGACTGTAACAACTTGATCCATGGGAGTAGCACTAGAACCAAAGACAAGAGTATAAATCTAAGTAATGATGAGTTCCAGTTAGAAGTCCAACTTCTTCATATCAACCGTTTCATTTGCATATATTTTGTTTCCGCTTTTGATATTCAAATTTCTGGCTATTCATTAGAAAGGTTGGAACAAAGGATCATCAGCGCTTTCAAGCTTCTTATGCAACTATATTAAAGGCCCACATGACTGCATTGAAGAAGAGAGAAAGGAAGGACAAGAAGAAATCTGCGGAGGCTGATAAGAGAGAAGGCACTTCAAAGAGACCTAAGAAATCTTAAAGTAACTACTGCTTGAGCTTCTATATATACAAACTACGTTTTCTGCTGACTTTACTTTCATCTGAAGGATGTTATGCCCCCTCAGTCCTTTTGTTTTTCATGGGCAAAGTGAGAAGTGAAGGGATAGAGCAATACATTCTAAAGCAATTTCGGAGTTTAAGGCATGCGATGTATCACATATGTATTCTTTTCTTGAGATAGATGTTCCTTCGGGTGGCAATAGTTTAGAATCTAACTACAATTCCCTTCGAGATCATAATTTTTTTTTTGTTAGATCCTTGAAGAGTATAAATTGAATTTGTAGGATATATTTCTTTTTTCCATTACATTTCAACTCATTCTGAGTTAATATGGCACATGAACTCACTGAATCATGATTAAATTTAGAAAATTGGAAACGAGGTTCAGGTGCTGCATCATAGTATGAGACTTGTTCATTATATTTTATTTTGTCACCATGATTGGAAGCATTTGTTTTAGATTTCAAAATGAGTGAATGCCACATATTGATAATTACGAAGAATTTCTTTGGTAAAGAGTGAATATTGTAACTAATTTGTAGTAGAGTACAGTATTCATTGTATATGATGTCTTTTATAGTTTTATTTTTAATATTTTTTCCTGTTGTAAAAAAAAAAAAACAGTATTCACTCTTTATTTGAAAACCCTATTCACCCTATTCACCGAAGCATTACCCATAATTGTGATAAATGGAGTTGAATAATTTAGGTATTGGCGATTTATGCTATCAAGGTTTCATACTTTCATTGTTGAAGGATTCATATACATACAAACTATGACAGTTTGACTACAATTAGTCTACAAAGATATACGAGGATACTCATGTCTTTGGATTTTATCTTGTACTTCTTAAATGAAGCCATGTACATCAATTTTCTCAGAGACCCTGATCAGAAGTTATGTCTTTGGGCACACAGTTATATCTATATTTCGGGTAACTGTTCTTCGTTTTGCTGCATTCGGACATATTTCCAAACAGGGCTCCTTCAAGACACCGTCGTCTTCGTGCGGTGGGGCAAGAACTCCAAATTTGAACTGCGCATTTATTTGGACATGATGAGAAGTTTATGATGGGAAGGTTTATCTCATAAAATGGAGATCTAAAAGAGATTATACAATACTTACCTGACAGCTGTAATCAGCAAAATTGGGTTCCATAAGTAATGGAACCCCCATATGATCCTTGAAGAATGTCTAGATCAAAAAAGGACTCAGGCTAAATCAATGAAATGGTGCGGCATAAAAATTCTATCTCGTAAGGTTAATGCGAAAAACAAAATGTGGGTGAGAATTTTCAAATATCACTAACCTGAGTTGGAAACTTACAAGTATTGATGCAAATACCAACACACTTGCTTTCCTCCAAGTACTTACATCTCTCCACAAACACCTTCAAGATTTTGAAAACGCATAACTTATACAACACATCTAAGATTACGAGAGTATTGGTTCAGGTTTTAGTGTTTAACAGAATTCAAAGGTGGCTGATTCGGTAACTTTCTTAGGACAGAATCATAGAGACCCGACTATTTCTAGAAAAATAAAATATCTTTATACCAGAGACAAAACTTGCAAACTTTTTATTTACCAATAAACAAGGACAGTTGGGACAAAGATATTTTGTCTTTGCCAGTGTCTATGTATTTCTGTCCAAAGAAACTTACCAAGCACAGCCAAAGAGATCAAGCACAGGAACAAATGTAGGTCATCACCCCAGTACTACATGAGGTTCCATCCGGTAGCTCTATGGAATTGACTTTGCATGGACCCATGAGCCATTGACAAGTCAGTGCGGTAACCCTTGCTTCAAACCCAAAACATTTTAGGATATCTAACCAAGTTTCTTACCCTATTATGTTCAGGGGAAGATCAAGCATGAATAAAGAATGGAAGGTGATTTATATTGGGAAAAAAAAAAAGAGGTATCTGATCAGACTCACCAACCATCATAGCAGCAATTTTGCCCCGTCCTAAAGGAGCTATAAGCATTTTATAGAGCTCCAAAAGGAATGGAGGGAACAGAGCCCTCAATACTCGTACCTGTCACAAGTCGCATGTCATGAAAGCTAGCCAACTCATTATATTGGACAACATGACAATCAAGAATTTATAAGAAGAACATAGATTAGCTTGAATTACTAAAAATTTGACAACCTATGTTATGCATATAAATATAAGGATTAATGCCTTATAAGGCACTTGGCAAACTTTTTACGTAAAAGCAGTAGTGGAGTTTTATTCTTACAAGTTAGAATCTTGGCCAGTGGCAACCACTATTTTGAAAATGATAAATTCTTATTTGATCAGTTTATAATATAAAATAAGTTTAAAATATTGCACTCAAACTTTTTTATATTTTTCACCTAATTATTTTATACATGTTGAAGTTATGAAAGATGAACTGAAGAGATATGCCAACAATATATATTGGGCATAAAAGTAAGTTTCATAACTAAGTTCGTTATTGCTGAATTAGTCAGTGAGTGTTAGTTATGATTTGTTACCATATGCAGAAAGTAGTTAGCACTAGTTAGTATAAAATTAGCTACCAGAACTATATAGTTTTCAGTTTTGCAAATGCTGTTTCTAATTTTTTGTTGATTCACTCAGGCTTTTTTCCTCTGTAAGTTCAGCTTCTCCTTCTCCCATGTTCTATTCATCAATTCAATAAGGTATAAGATTCTCCTTCTCCTTCTCCCATATAGTTGGAGGTATATTACAAGCCCCACATTACTTGGGGATATGACAATGATAGCCTTTATAAGTGTCACAATCCTTATTCTTTGAGCTAGATTTTGGGTTGGGTTACTTCAACTCATTTCTTGCAAACTGCCACCTTGACACCTTTGATTGACAGTGTAAACCACATTTCTTCCTCGAAACCTGTTAAATACTTAAATTACCTGAAATTCTTTAGTCACCACTAAGATTGCAGGTACTATTGTTATTTCAGAGATTTTCTCTGAAAACTGTATAGTTACAATATCTAATTTTGTACTAACTAGAGCTAACTAGTTTTATACTTAACAAGAGCTAACTAGCTTTCTACATTATGTAATTCAAAACTAACTCTAACCGACTGCCACAGCATGTAACTACGTATCATTACTGCCAAAACATGAAATTATAATGTTAAATTAAATATGATAACTTTGGATTATGACTACGTATCATTACTCTTAATTCCAAAAGGATGACTGGGGAGTGGGGGACAACATGAAAAAAGAAAAAAGAATGTACCGCTGCTTCTATGGTATCAGAATTTGTTTTGCCCTTCATCATTAGACGGTTCACAACTTCGATAAGCCCATCATATCCAGGTTTCTGTGAGTCCCATCCCGCCTCCTGTAACAACCAGTACAGAACAATTTACCACGTATAAATATATGATGCAACAATTAAAAAAAAGAAACAGATTGAGTTTCGGCTGAAAAATTTGTATATGGTTTCTAAAAGGGTGAATTTCTGGGCTATATAGGTTAATTTGAGGAATATGGGCCTAAGCGCAATTCTGTGTGTCCTGGCCTCTGTTTTTCGCAGTTTGCGAAAATTGGTATGCATCTTCTTCTGTGAAGTAGCTGTGAACAGCACACTAACCTATATCCTTGTATATCATCTCAGCCACCCATTTTTGGTGAATTACACCAACCAAAGAAGCATTTAAAAATTAACTTGTGCATGAAATTTCCATAATTACATACAAAACATGGAAATTTAATGATATAGGGTTAAAGGTAAACTACTATTAACAAATGAGAAAATAAAAAACAGTTGTTTACCTGTACCAATTTGTTGCGGAACAAATTGAGGAACAAATCATCAAACACACCGGGCTTGTATTCAGATTTTAGAACAACAGTATTAGCTTGTTCTTGTACCTGAATTCAATTCAATTCAATGAAATTCGCACTCTTAGGTTACCGTGCACTGCACAGGGGCTCCGTGAAACACAGAATTCTGAAGCGAAATTGGAAGCAAGAGAAGAAAAGTGAATAAATTAAAGGAAGATGCGCACCGTTTTGGAGGAAGAAGAGGAAGAAACGCAAAACGGATTGTTCCCGAAACGGTTGTGCTTAGGTTCGTGGAAAGAAGTTGGAAACCCCGTTGGGACGCGAGCACCAACAAGGCCTAACGCTTTCATTTCTATGCAAGAATTGTAACTGTAAGTCTGTAACAAACTAGCAATTGTATAAGCTGAATTTAACTGTTTATTATCCAACTTCTTGGGTTTATTGTTCTCATTAAGAAATTTTTTTTTTTTTCGAAAAGTACAGCGCAACTAATAATTTTCAAACCAACAAATCAGCCAACAAAATACAGAACATCCACGACCACATACACAATGAAAGTTATAGAACATCCGAAACCTAAAACAACTATAAGCCAACTTTAGAAACAGAACATCTAATTCAAATTATTGACTGATGATAGTTGAATTTTAATTGGTTACCAAACATTTTTTTTTTCAAAAAAGAAGCGTTTATAACTTCTTCATTTTTTTTAAAAATCGTCTAACAGTGCTAAGAACACAGCATTTTCATCAAATTTGTCAAACAATTGAGCGAATTTGGTGTAAATGATAAAAAAAAAGCCACAATGTTTGCCCAACAGTGTTAAGAAAATAAATTTCCACCAAATTTGCCAATCCGTTGGGCGAACAAGTACATTAATTAAAGTATGTTTAATTTTTTTTTAAATTAAAATATTTTTATAATTTATTTTTGAAAATTTCTCCATTTTAAATTGTTTGATTTTTGAGGTTTTGGCATTAATAGAGAATATTTTTTTTTGTTTAAACCAAATCATACTATAAAAAATGGTTTCAAATAAATTGATTTTTATAATATATTTTGTTTCTGTACTTGACGTGTGAACCTATTAGGAGTAAAAACATATAAATGAATGCATGAATACATATACACTTAGATTTATTTTAAAATATATTTTGTTACTTTTTAATTATAAAAAATGTATATATTTTGTTTTAAAAATTTATAAACTATGTTAAAAAACCAGTTTTGAGAAGCAACTTTGATGATGATAACACCATAACACCATTTTAGTTCTATTATTACGTTGGATCGCATGTGAAATCTGTCTACGTTAAAATGAAAAATTCATATGGCAAGTAACTTGTGAATTTGTAATTTAATTCATATGGTACTATGTCGTCATAATAAACGTGCAAAATGGCGAAGTATAATGTTGCCATTGTATTCGAAGTGGTGACTGGTAAGTGATGCGTGTCTTTTCTGATGAGTACAATCCAATGGTTCCATATTCAAGCATCTCCTCTGCCGAATCTTTCACTTCATTATATGGATAAGACACAATGTTTACTTACGAAGGTTGAGATATGCCTAGCATAGAGTCAACGCTGCAGATATCATCTGTTATGAAAGCAAAACAATTTGATATTTAAATAAAAGTTTATTTGTTTTATCTGCATTTTAAATATCTAATATTATAATAATTAATATTAGGGTAAAACAATATTTTGGTTCCATCGTTTGAGTCAAATGCTAAATTGATTCCTAACATTTTAATCGTCCTATTTTAATCTCTAAAAATTTCAAACGTATTCACTATTGTTCCACAGTTAATTATTAGATGAATTATTAATGGAGGGTGTGACGTCACTGTTTACAACTTATTAGTTAAGTCACTTATATCCATTTTCTACCTTCAGAGATTTGCTAGTGCTCCGAGAAAAACGGGAAGACTGAGATATTCATTTGGCTCGCCTAAATGTAAATTCAAGTTAGACAAAGATGGTGCATGTTTTTTCCTCTGATGGCAATGGAATTAGGGCTGTGAATAAACATTGAATACTTCTAAAACTTTTTGGGATTAAAATAGAAAAAATGAAACAGTAGGAACCAATTACTTAAATTATGGGTGCAAAATATATGCTGGTCAAAAATTAATAAATTCTGCTGGCCATATAGTGTTTTTCGGAACCAATTTATGATTTGACCCAAACGTTCGAGACCAAAATAATACTTTATCCTTATATTATAAACCCTTAACCTGGTTTGGAAAATGTTCTGGATCATCTTGCCAGGTGATTCGTGCGCTGCATACTCCAACTGAAGCAACTCATCCGAAGATAAGGACCAATCAAGAGCACCCAAGTTCTCTTTTACTTGTTTTATTGTCTTCACTCCCGGAATTGGAACTGTGCCTTTACATATGCACCAGTTTATGGCGACCTAACGTGGTAAAAGTAAAATGGCAGCATTAGATGACTATAACATGTGATGAGGCACAAGTAAACTTGGTCAGCATTGTCATTTGCTTCCTCACACACACCTTAGTTAAGAAGACAAGGACACTCGGTTGGTGGGTTTTGGGAAAATTATATTTTTGTACCTAATGTTTTATAAAAAATTTAAAAAATATCCTTAAAGTTTTAATATGTTTTAATTTTGTCCCTCAAGTTTTTTATTTGCATCAATTTACTCTTGCAAAGGTAATTTTTATGCAAATCGATGCAAACGGTAATAGAAGTCTGTGATAAAATTGATGCAAATCGAAAAGTTGAAGGACAAAACTGAAACAATTAAAATTTAGAAGTATTTTTGTAACTTTTGATGAACATCAATCAATATATAGAGTTTATCCATGGGATTCTAAAGACCCTAGAGGCTAGAGGCATTTAGAAATCTTTTAAATGAAGTTGCTGGGGGAACACAGCATTTATAACACAAAATTAAACGCTGTTCGGTTTGGTGGTTGGTCCTCATAATGAAGCAACAACAATTTTAATTTTATTTGTACAAGATACACTTGGTACATCCGTGTACTTGATGTTAAATTTTTGTGTATCTTTATACCAGTGTATACTAACAGAGAATAAGTATAAAAAGTGGCATAAAAGAGAACCAAGAGAGTATGTAACAAACAAAAAATTTGTACTAGAATGCAGA
>JASCZI010030397.1:67609-78627 GCA_036250425.1 Stylosanthes scabra | reverse complement strand
ATATATATATATATATATATATATATATAGCAACCCACGTACCAAAAAAAAATACACTTTTTGAATTATATGAAAAGGTGATATCATACGAAGATTATTCGGTATGCCGTGAAAACTGCAGCATACAGGTATTCCAATATTTTTAACCGTTGATCTTAATCATATATTAATTTTATAATTAAAATCAATCAAGATTAACGGCTAAAAGGAATGAACTACTGATATGTCGTAGTTTTCACAGCCTACCGAATAATTTTCCCATATATCATATTCCTCACCAAACATATATAGCTTACCATGTTTATGAACTCACGTGGAAACCCTAAGTGAAATAAAAGAGGATTTTAATTTAGCAACCATTATTATTATTCCATCATCAATTTTGTTGATAAATGAAAAAAAAGAAAAATTAAAGAAGCTAGCAAGACAAAATAAATAATGTACTACTACATACTAAATGCCACGGCAAGCTTAGGTGTAAATAATCTATTTATCTTTCAATGAACCCAAAGAATAGGGGCGCACAAGACCAGGACCGGCCGGATCCGATGTAAATTTTGTCGGGTTGAGTCCGCTATTTGTGACCCATTGTTATTTTTGCGTCGGATTTGGGTCTTGTTTTGGGTCACCCGATCCGGCCCGAAGCCATTTGTTTTAGATTAAAAATATATTTTAAGGTAAGATTAGTGATCAAATATTATATTTTTATACTTTTATTAATATTTTGTATGTTATATAATATTATTTTTGCTTTAAAATAATTGATTTTGGTATAAATATAATATAACATTTGTTAAATTTAATGTTTAAAAATAAAAATTTATTAATTTTTTTATATAAAATTTATAAAATTATATATATTAATTTATATTAGGTCTATTAAGGTCGAATCCAAATCTTGTTAAATCCAATCCGATGTTACATTTACGTAAAAAAAATAAACACGCATGTTATTAGGGCGGGTTCGGGTCTCATCAAATCCGGCCCGCCCCGATCCATGTGCACCCCTACCAAAGAATGTTGGAATCTCTCTATCTTTGCAGGTGTTTAAAGGTTTCATCAATTAATGGACCAGAATATCCAATATGGATGGGGAAGTAGTCACAAGCAATATGTATTTATTTCTTTTTTTATAACAATTTTTATTATCTTACTACCGTAAACATAACATAAACGTTTGATTATTTTACTATGACAGATTGATTATATCATTTTGATAGTGGATAGAAAAATGTATAAATTAATATGTATAATGTACTCAAATATATAATAATTAATTTGTTTACCGATTTTTAATTAAATTCATGTAGAATTTTTGTTTACTAATAGCTTATTTTCAAAAAAATATTGGAGCCATTATTAGTTTATTATTATGTACAAGAAATAAATATCCCCACCCAGATAATTTAGGCAAGACATACAAGACTTTTTGTTAAGATTGTAACTTGTAAGTATGAGAAGGTAAAAAAATTAGTCCCACATTAAAAACCAAAATTTATAAGACTAAATCTCTATTAATTGATAAACATTTTAATATTTTAAATTGAATGTGATATTTTCTCATATGATATTCTTCTTTCTAGATTTAGAGCACACTATTTTTTTTATTGCATAATTTAATCAAGAATTCAATATAAACAAGAAAAAAAAAAAAACAGAAAAAGTTAGGGCAGAAAACAAAAAGGCAGAAGCAAAATTGTCCTCCACTCTCTTTATTTTTGCCATTGAAATCCCAGTTTCAATGGAAAGCTCAATATATGGTGCAAATCTAAATGCTAAAAAAAAAAAAATAAACTTTGGTGACTTATTATTAGTTGTTGTTATACTAAAGTGAAGCATCCACTAGTACTGTCATGTTCAGTACGTTTTTTCTCTCTATATACATTGTGTTTCAAAAATGTCACCCTCCTCACAAGTGGCATTGCATATGCTTTTGCTACATCACAAAGTAGCTGCTCTAATTATTCCCTCATTCCTTTTTTTTATTTTATTTTATAAATTTGAATTATTGTCTTTTCAATCTTACTGTTTAAAATTTTAATTTGATTAGTTATGCTAATTAAATTTGATTTGATTGAATCCAAGTGTTATTATTTAATAAAAATCAGCTACTTAATTTGTTATTTTTTATATATTAATTCATATATTTTTCAATTAAATAATTAAACGGCAACATAATTAAACTTGTTTTTAGTAGTATAATAAAAAAATTAAAATGCTAAATATGAATTTCTATACATGATGATCGATTATTAGCTGATATTTTGTATACATGTAGAATGATTGATTATTTAAAATTTAATTATTTAAGTTAGCTAGTTTTTTATTGAATTTTTTAAAAAATGGAAAAGTCTATTAAAAGAATTTTTTTTTTAATTTTCAAAACAGGAACTTGTAACTTTTAGTTATATTATCAAAATATCCAAGACCTTAATAAGTTATGCGGTTGTTGTTATACCTAATTTCATCATTTCCCTTCCAATTTTCTCAGGTGTTCATGATTAATTTGGCCAAATAAGATCCATTATTATGGTGGCCTTTTATCCGTTTAATTTAGAGTAATAATAGGTAGTCATAATTTAAAATTATGATATTTAACTTAATATTTATAATTTTATATAAATAATATTTATAGTTATATATTTATAATATTTATAATTATGCATTTAATTAATAATAATTCATAAATATAAATAAAAGTAAACATAAAAATATTATAATTACTTATAACTACTAAATTATGACTACTAATGGAGGCACTGAGGCAGTGTCATTTCTCTAGGTTAAGTTCGTATCTTAGCTTATTGAGTTGGATTATTACACCAAAGAATTTGGGGAACGAATAAAAAGAATCTGAATGACCCAAATACACAACAGAAAGCAATTTCAGTATAATCAAATTCTCAAACTTTATATAATTGTGTAATTCTCCGTATATATACTTGAGTTATTATATTCGTTGTACAAATTAATTGGTACTTATAGGGTATTTCCTAATTTAGAATATTTCTTATGTATGTGATGAAATGGAAATTATTATACATATTTAAAATACAAAATTAAGATAAAAATCTCCAAACAGTGGAATCCACAAAAGCTACATATATATATAGATGCTAATCAAAGTAGACAATTTATTATTATTATTATTATTATTATTATTATTATTATTATTATTATTATTATTATTATTATTATTATTTAAGGAAATTAAATTAAAGCAAATAGTTATGAACTGTAAGAAATGTTTGTTACTTGCTTGTAGAATAATATGAAGAATATTATGGAGATAAAACAAAAGTATGACACGTAAGGATCATCTCCTTTGAATTAAGTAGCTGGCAATAATCTAGGAAGAGAAAATGGGATCAAATTGTGATTTCACTGATTTGTCATTTCAGGAAATAGAAGATAGTTTGAATATAATTCGTATCTATACAATTGAAGGTGGAAACCAATTCCACTTGGATAGCTATTGTCCGTTGCTCATATAATGTGGGAATTTATGAGTACTCATTATTCATTATTCCTTTCTTCTTACTTATAAAATTAATAATAAAATCGGATAATATTTTATTTTTTTATTATTTTAATTTTGATGCTGAATTATATATTTTGCATAGTTCAGAAAGTTTGTGACAGATGCATGACAATAAATTAAAGGAGTTATATAGAATAATAAGAACCGAACAAGTAATAATAATACTAATTAATCAACTAATCAATCACATGAATTCAAATATTATGTTACATGTCTGGATATTATCATGACATTAATCCACAAATAAGAATAATAATGCATCCATGAAAATATGGTAAACCCACTTTAGAGGAATTTCTTCATGAACATTGATTTGATCAACGCATATTTTACACAACACTACAAGAAAGAAAGACTCGATTTAGTAGCGGTTTTCTCTAATCATCGCGAAATGATTTATGTGACGGTTTAGTTAACAAATCCCCTTTTATAATTAGGTTGCTAAACGATTTTATGATCATTTTTCACAAGCGAAACATAAAATATAGCGACAATGCATTTTGCGACGGTTTTTAGACGCCGTCATATTCTTAACCTTAAGTTATCGTTAACAATAACATATATAATTTTATAATACTCAGTTAGAGATTTTGTAATTTAATTTCCATATAAACTCATCATAGCTAACAACTCAAAATGTAGTAGCAAATAATTAATGTTCAATAGAATACACTACTACAATTATATTATATAATTTTTGCATGTAAAATTATTCCTAGAAGAGCATAATATATAGTTGCATTGTATAGTACACAAGCTTACTTGTCGAAATAAATTTAATTTTCTTTGCCACTAATAATAATAACTTACCTTAAGCTTCTTTATGGTGTTTTGGTGAATGTGACATGTGGAAGAAGTTAAGAGTTTGGTCGACTACAAAGTTCAAACCATAATAAATTTCTTCTATGAATGATAATAATTAATCTTATTAATTATATTTTATTTGATATGGACCATCCAACTTCTCATCCCCGCATGTTGTTGTAGTACGAATATACAAATAGTATAACACTTGTTTTCAACTATAGACTAATCTAATCATATCAATTACACTACACTATCTAGCTTAGTACATGCATAATGTTGGTTGACCTATTTTTTTTTCATGAGCTTCATTATTATTATTATAATGGTAAAATTTCTAGGTCGGCCATAACCCACCAAGTAGATTTCAGGTTCTAATAATGCTAATAACTTCATTAGACATAAAGTAGTAATCAAATATAAATCAATTTGAATTGGTCTAATGATTAATTTTTTAGTCTGATTAAGTAAGTGTTGGGATTCGAATCCTACATTATGCATGAAACAACTCAGTGATAGCATAAATCCTTAAATAAAACTCAGAATTTACGAAAGATTAGTATTCCATATGTCAGACGACTATGATATATATATTCACTCAACCCCAATAATGAACACCCTAATAATAATAACATGTACAATGTCATGTGTTTGATTAAATAATCCATGTCCTAAAAGATATATAAAAAAGCAACCGTAGCTTGTTGACTATAATCTATAGGTTTAAGCTTAGTTATTACTAGCTATAGCTCTTTGATTGTTGACAAGTTTTCAGTAATCAGGAATATAATATATTTTGGGGGTTAGTTAATCATCATGATATTTTTTTTTCCGAAATGAATGAGATATAAAGCACAAAAGAACGTGATAATTAGCAATAAAGAATTATGATGAAGAATATATATAGTCATGCAATCAGTGAGTTATTTAGACAAGTGTGTGGACTAAAATCCAATTAAATTGCTTAATGTGGAGTCCTCTTTGACTTTTTTCCCCCCACTTACAAATCCATCTTAGGTCATCAAACACACTACTATATAGGAATTAACAATAGTGATACATGGAGATATATGTAAATGAATACAACTTTGGTTTTTTTTCTTCTTCATATTCTTAAAAAATAAAAAATGAAAAGAATAGTAGATTAATTTTAATAAATCATTTTTGATATCATAAAATTGAAAAATGGACTAATTATAAACAAGGAGATAGAGAGTAATCCACAAGTTAAACAAATCCATTCATTTTGCGAGCCAAAACGTATTAGACCTAATTAAATGGATTAAACTTATTTTTATTGGACATCAGCATATTCACTTAAATCGAAAGTCAAATGACTAAATTCATTAATTAAATAGTCTAACTAACTCAATATAATCCTAATAATAATTACTAGTTCCCCCCACACACACATATATATATATATATATATATATTCTATAAAATGTATTTCAACAAAGTAAACTAGAGTTATCTTATTGTACTAGCATTTAGATTTAGATTTAGATTTAGATGACTCAGTGTTACCATCAAATCAAGAAATCAATACAATGGGCACATAGTATTTTCTTTGGGTATCTTCTAGTTGTTTTGAAACAGTGAAGAATTACTTTATTACATTATGAATATTATTAGGTGAAGATGAGAAGAGACATATATATATCTTTCTTGTTTTTCTTGACAAACTCTGAAGCAATGGCACCAAGAGAAAATGTTTGTCCCATTAAAGTTGATCATGGATATCTTTCAAACCCTTGAGAGTTCATACATTATTGTTGTCCAGATTCATCACTATATTATTATTATTATTATTATTATTATTATTATTATTATTTTATTTTTCAGTGACTTATTAGCTAGCATTGCCGTAGTATACTTTCAATAAAGTAATTATATATATGGGACATCTCATTATAATTCTCTATATATAGATATATGTAATTGCAATTACAACAAAAATTGCCTTTATAATAATGCATGGATTATATATTTATATATTATAACAAATAAAAAATAATAATAATAGGTACATGAAGTTGAGAAATTAGATAAATCAAATAGTAAGTCAATAAATATAAGTTACGGTAACGTTATTTATATATCTATTTTGATCAATCAAGTCTATTCAAGTCATTTATTTTTATGTTATATAGAAAATTATTTCGATGTCAAATAGTATAAAAAGTAGCATCGAAATAAATTTTTATTTAACACCGAAATAATCTTGTATTTAGCATAGAAATAAATTGTTTTATTAAATTTAGTTGGTCAAAATAGGTGTGAATCTAGAATTATTGTATTAGTTAATGAAAACTTGATGAATGGTTAGGATAATTGTATGTAATCAAGTAGGAAATGGCCCTAGCTTGGTTGATATTGTGTTATGTGGTGTAGGGTATGCAAATTGAACACTGGTAAGTGGGTTTGGTCATCATGACTTATTACAAGCATTTATGTTGAGCAATTTGCACCAATTTTTTTGCTCTATTAGGAGACAAGTATTCATTCAAAATCCACTTCTTTTTGTTTGTTCTTTTCCCCTCTCCATCTCCTTTTTAATTTCTTGTTCTATTCACAAACTATGACATACCTTGGCAATGGCATATTCATCAAAACACGTTCCAATTTTAGAGAAGATTATTTAACCTATATATTTTTTTCTTCATCTTTGAATTAAAATTTATTGAAATCGGCTACTCAAAATAATAGAGACTCTTAATTAAAATAAAATTAAAATACGTAACATTGCTACACCTTCTTTAAACTTAGCATGTTGCAATGTTGCCATGGCCACTTCAATTCAAAGCTGTAGTGGAAGGCAACCAATGAAGGCTTTAGCATTATTAAGACTTAAGAGTGTGAAGGAACTGAAACACTGCAATATCTTTTACGTTGCATTGCATCAAAGTGTGGTCATGCCAAAGTGGACCCTTTTAGTAGGTTACAAATTGTTAGATATTGATATATACTTAATTATTATTATTATTTATTGTACATTATTTATTCTTAGAAATTTCCTCCAAAAACTTCCGTGGAAGAAGTCATTTAAGTAAACAAAATATCTCAGTCTCATCACTGTAACTTTTTTCTTATGAATTGCTTATATGAGTCTCTATCTTAAAATTTTTTAATATAGTAAATAATGCTATATGATCTATATATTTTATTAATTTTAGCTAGTAAAATCAGTTAATATTTTTTAATTGTTAATTGAGATGAAAAGTTTAAATATAAAATAAAAAAACTAATCATATAAAGAATGATGATAATTAAATTTATGGATAAGTTAAATAAAACCTGTTGATTATTAAATTTTTTCCATGTATATATCTATGGATTTCATCATTAGCTCATCACTATTTTTGTATAAAGGAAACTGACCCCATCAATGAGGCTCATATATAATATAAGAGGTTTTTTTTCTCCTCAATAATTTACTATGATACATATTTGTGGACTTTTATTTATTGCCTTAAATTATAATTAAAATTATATATATAATATTATTCTTATTCTAATTGAAAAGGACATTTGAAAGTTTTGATAGGTTATGCTCGGTTCCATGTGAGCAAAATGTATGTATCACCATGTCCTTGTTTTCTTTATGAGTTTGGCCACTTAGCACTTATTTAATAAACTATAGTATCAATTAATCAAACAGTGCATATTTAATTATTTTAAAATCACCCTATATTCTTTCCTAGGATAATGGAAGTCAGAATCCCAAAAAAATTAATAATTGGACAAAATGAAGTGACTTCACTCACTCAAATAAATAAATAAATAAAATAAATATTATAATTGGAAATTAAAAATAAAAAAATTAAATTATAATAAATATATTTTACCCAGAGAGTTAAATTGGCACTAGAACTTGTAAACTGAAAAATAAAATAAAATAAAACAAAGATTGGTTGGACAGCACTATATGCATATATTGATTTGTTTGTTGCTTAGGGGCAAGTTTCAATTATATCATGTCTTCTGATTGAACCTCACTGTCTTGAATTTCTGGCATGGTATCTCCTTTAAACAACATGCAGCATCTTCTGGGTTTTTTTTTTATTTTTTTATTTTTTTTTTTTATGGAAAGACAAGTTAATATATAAGGTAATTGGAAAGTTGAGAGATATAGCAAGAGGGCATGTAACAATTGTTGGTGATATATATATATATATATATGATATGATTCTATTTATGTGGGGGGACATACTAATGTCTTGTTCAACTAGAATTGATCAACAGAGAAAGTGAAAGTTAATATAATGCAGTAATTGTGACCTAAAAGGCTAGGCTACTCTGTACTCTCTGTATATGCTTGTTTCTCTTTGGTGCATTTCAATTGGTTCCTCTTTATTACCATATTTAAAGTAAAAAAATTTGCATGCACCATGTAAATAAAGTTACATAGCTGACTGAGAAGGCTGTTGTGGATTACAATGGTAATTCACCCTCAAAATATGCAAGAGCAGCTTTTTTTTTTTTTGGGGGCAGAAGAGCAGCTTTATCTTATCTCACATCTAATCTAAGAGAGTGGAGATAATAATACAGGCCATAAAAATCTGTGGGCTTAAGAACTAAAAGCCTAAGAAAATATAGGAAGTGTTTTAGATATAATAGAAAATTCGATATTTTTGTATTTTGAGCTGTTGATCTTAAATATATACATGATTAAAGTCAACGGCTGAAAACACAGAACACCTGATTCTCGATTATACCTGAAACGTTTGTTATACATGTTGTCATGATTGTTTTATGAGATGACAGTATGGCATCACAATCAAGTTTGTGGTGATAATATAATGCACTAACATATAAAATAAAGGGCTATTGTGGAACTGGAAGTGTACCCATTTTGGGGCAAGTTGAACAAAATCTTGGAGGACACATATGACTTTGAGGACTCAGAATCAAGTTGGTTTTGTTCCATCTTCCATATCAGTTCCCTTTTATTATGCAGTCTTAGACATGCAATAATAAGGCCATGCAAATTTCAAGAATCCTCTTGGCATAGTTAGATGACCAGAACTTTCTAGGACTTAGTTTTGAGCAGTATCAAGAAGAGTGAATAAACTCAATTATATAATAGTTTTTTTTTTTTTAACTCGGCCTATGTTTTACATAGTCGGTCCCAAGCCTGGATAAACGAGGATGGTTGTTTGACCTGCAACAGCCAACGTAAAACAATGTTGCATCCCCATACATGGTCACGGCGCAATAACATCTTTGGGACCACGTATAGTTGTGTTAGGCCTGCGATAGCCAACATAAAACTTTGTCGTATCTCTGCATGAACATGACGCAATGACGTCATGATCCATCTAGCCGAACCCTACCAAGTGGGAAAAGGCTTAGGTCATGTATATAATAGTTTTTCTTCCTCTGGGTGCTTCTGCTGATTTGAGTTATTCAATGGTGATGGCACTGTTTCCATTTATTTATCACATAAGAATACATTTTTCTACCAAAATGATTAAAGAATAAAGAGATACATCAAGCTAAGTAAGAAGAAGCATGGAAAAACTAAATTTACATCACATATTATGACATTGTTTTGTCTTCTGAGTGCATTACAAAACATAATTATCATCATGGGCATGCATATTAATCTTTCCTTAGCTACCTAATATGAAACAAGATGGAAAGACATTGAAACATGTGAAATACTCAAACATTGTACATTATTATTGTCCTTAATATTGTTTTTAATTTGATCTGATATGCCACATTTTTTCATCATCATTCTTGTGAAACAAAATCAACCTGTGTTCTTCATCCCAGCAGCAATTCCATTAATGGTGATTAGCAAAGCATCTCTGATCTTTAGGTTGTCGTCTTCGCGCCTTAGCCTCTTGAGTATCTCAACTTGCAACATGTTCAAAGGATTGAGAAATGGAAGTCTATTCTCAATCAGCCTCCTTAAGCTCCTGTTATTCTGTTGAAGTTTCTCATGGCCACTAATCACCAGCACAAACTTCTCAGCTGTCATGAGCTCGCTCCTTAGTTCGCGGCCGAGTTCTTGCCTCTCCTTGGACACAAGAACTTCATCATAGTGCTTGGCAATAGGAATGTCTGCTTTCCCCAAAACCATTTCAATAAGGTCTATTGTGCTTTGGAAGAATGGCCACTCTTTGTACATTTCTTTTAGCTCTTCAGTATGGCCTTTCTCACATGCACCTTTCAATCCGGCACCTACTCCTAGCCAAGCCGGAAGCACAAATCTAGTCTGTGTCCATGCGAATAGCCATGGTATCGCGCGAAGGTGTCCAATTCCTTTAGAGCTCTTCCTTCTCGCCGGCCGGCTACCTATGTTGAGGAAGCCTAGTTCTGCTTCAGGTGTGGCTTCATGGAAGTAGGAAAGGAACTCTGGATGTTCATACACTACACTTCGGTAACACTGGCAACTAATATTCGATATCTCTTCCATGACTTTTCGCCATTTCTCCTCGCGAGGCGGATGAGGCGGCCGAATAGTTGCAAGTAGCACTGCTGTTGTGTATATCTCAAGTTGTCTCACAGCTATTTGTGGCAGCCCAAACTTTGCATCTATCATCTCTCCCTGCTCAGTGCTCCTAAGTGTTCCCTGTAATTCACCATCATAATTTAAGGCATTGCTTGAAACAATTTCTGCCAGGACTGTAATATCACATGATCTATGATAGAGTCTATAGTA
>JASCZI010030397.1:36082-67547 GCA_036250425.1 Stylosanthes scabra | reverse complement strand
GTTAGATGGTTAGAGCTGAGCTGGCAGTTAGTTCAGCTCTAACTAACTGCCAGCTCAGCTCTAACCATCTAACTAACTTCTGAGATCACACACTTCACAGTTCACACCTCATACTATAGACTCTATCAATCTATATAACTGATTGAATGGAACAAGGCTTAACCCACCATCACAGAGCCAGGTGGTTGGGACTGAATAGCAAGATAAGTTGGGCCACCACCGCGGCCAATACTCCCTCCACGGCCATGGAAAAGTGTAACCTTAATACCATACTCATTGCAAGCAACTACAACATCCTCCTGAGCTTTGTAAAGTTCCCAAGCAGCAGTAAAGCGGCCGGCATCTTTGCCGGAATCTGAATATCCAACCATAACCTGCATAACACAACTATATTGTCATCACATCAAGATCACATAATAAAGAAATGAAATGGATCCAGCCATCCAGGTACCTCTTGATGGCCATTATGGTTCTTAATGATGTGTTCGCGGTACCAATCTATTGATAGAAGCTTTCGGATAACTGAACCAGCTCCTCTCAGGTCCTTCACAGTTTCAAATAGAGGAACCACCCTTAACCTGATCACCAAGATGCATGTCAGTGAAAATCAAACACTATGGATCAACCAAAACTTCTTGCATGCCTTTGTGCATAGCTAAATCGACATAGATTCCATACTTACGTTCCGCCATGACATGATCTTCCTCCTTCTCCAGCAACAGAAAGCCGTGCATCCTTCTGTAGAAGCTCTACTGCAAGGACATCACTTGCCTGAAAATAAAGTGAAAATTCAAACACTGTCAGTGACAATGGTAACTAGCATTTTTTGATCAACACTTCAACAGTGTCCTTTGAACTTCGAAGACAGAAAGGCCATGTGAGAATGGAAAGGAATCTTACATTTGAGGCCATAGATATCACATAGGCTCCAAGTGAATCACTCCCTAGCTCAGCAGCAATTTGGAAGGTGTCCAACACTTCTTTCACTTCATGAGGAACCTTAAAGAACAAGGCAACATTCCAGTAAGAAATGGTCAGGAATGTAGACAAGAAAAAGAGTTATAGAACATCAATTGTGCATTCAGTTAAACAAAGAAACTTCAAAGATTTCATATAGAATCTCTTGGCCTTTAGCATCTTACCTCTATACTATGAGGAACTAGTGGCCTCTTCCCTTTCAGTTCTCTTGTTAAGAACTCGAGTTTCTTTTCTTCGTCCCATTCGCTGTATGTTCCCAAATCCAAGAACTCAGTAATTGCATCAATTGTTTCAGCATGTCTCCCAGATTCCTGTTCAACTCTAGAGTCAGGACAGAACAGAACAGAATTCCTGAGAAGAAGTAAGCATAAGATTTAAGTCATACCTGACGCAAGTCAAGCTTCATTAACACCATTCCGAAGGTAGCAACTCTACGAATCAGATCAGCGAGTCTACCATCAGCTAGCACCCCAGATCCACATGATTGCTGAGGAAATGTACTGTCAAATACCAATTCAAGAAAACCTTTTTGGAAAAAGAACAAGGGATAAAACAAAAGAGTACCAGAGATTCATAGCAGAGGAGAAGAGGCTCCAAAAGCTGATCAGTGGTTTCATAGTAATCCAAAGGATCATAGTCACATGAAACATCCTCAAGAAGAAGTTCTAACCGTCTTCGACTTCTCTCAAGCTGAAAAAACACAACATAATATGCATGCCATATCAATATAGTCCTTTTTGAAGCACTTATCAATTATCAATGGAACAAGCTGAAGTGATACCTTATCTTTTACATTGCCTAGGACAACTCTATAAGGAGCAATTCCAGGAAGCTGAGGGAGCTTAGGCTCCATAAGCTTCTGAAAACTGGACCTTCCTATCTGGGATCCTGCAGATGATTTCCTTTGACCAAGTTGTTGAATGGAGTTGAATGAAGAAGAAGGTGATATTGCAGCTGTGGAAGCCCCGGAGTTCGCTGAATTTCCACCACTTTTGAATATAGTTGAAGAAGCCTCACCATCCTATCAACGGAAAAATACATTTTATACAGGAAGCAACTGTATGTAAATCCAGAAACACTTAAAATCAGTAGAGCTTTGAGTTGATCTACCTTGTGATTGAGTTGTGAGTGATCAGGTCCTGGAATGTCTAGTCTGGGATGTTGAGCTTCACCATTTTCTACCAAAAAAAAAATGCAAATAATTAAGAATATATTCCAATGATGTCTACAAAAAGAAATACAAATTTCTTTGTGATGTATTATCATAGACAAAAAATGGACATCATAGATATATATGAAATGCACAATGAACTAGGAATTTAAATTATGAACTTTATTATGTGTACCAGCAAAAGAAGGTAAATGAGCTCTAGCTGGAAGTTGTTTTGGAAGTGACTGACTTCTGCTCACAGGTTGAATCCAATTTTCATGGCGATTCTCATGGTTCGCTTCTGTAGAGAAAGAAGTGAAGTAATAAACAATCTGTTTTACTACCTCAGCAAAGATAATAACATTCAACCAACAAACCTTCTAGAATCTCATGTGCCAGTCTTGACAAACTATCACTGCACTGGTTCATGGATAGCTCAAACCTGAGGCTATCCACTTCGCGAATGTAGAGATCAATCGCCATCCATCTAGATAGAAGAGATACATCTTTTGTGACCTATTATAAAAAGCAAAGTCAGCAAGACAAGTATCCTCTTACAACAACAAATCAGAAAAAAAGCAAAATCATGTGGTAAAGTTCATGTAGTATGCTAATAAGGCTCACCTTTGCTGTCACATTCGGGTTTCCATCTCTATCACCTCCCATCCAAGATCCAAACTTGATTGGAGTACAAGTCAATGGAAGTGGCTTCCCAGTATGCTGCAGAGGATGGTACATTGTATTGATCTTACAATTGAGCATAGTGCAAGTGCATAGCTAATTCCATAATTGAACATACTAACCTTCTTCAAGGCATTACTAACTCGACGAAGATAATGAGGAACAGCTTTCCATAGTGACTGCTCCACAATATTCAAACCTAAGAGAATCCAAAATCAATACAACAAAAGAAACAATGTTTATGCAAAAATTTCTTCACAGTGTACCAGCTCTAGCTTCATCAACTGGAGTTGGTTTCTGACGCCTAAGCTCGTCGGTCTGCCATATTGAAGTTATCTCTCTCACTAGGTCCTCAATCACCATTTCTCTATCTTCAATGGTAAGATCAGGTCGGTCATTATAATCCAAAAGATGCTGCATGGATAGGGAAAAAGTTGTTCAACACAATCCTTACTATGATATTTGCAGTTCCGGAAATTTGTTAAGGCCAAAAAAGGAAGAAAAAACTCACAGCAATTCTAATGTGTTTGTATTGTAAGGTACGGCGATTAATTTGAGTAGGATGAGCTGTAAGAACAATTTCAACCTCCTGTAGCAGCAAAAATGAAACTGAAATCAAGAGTAAAAGAAACTGGAACAGGCTCCTTGATTGTTACACAAAGAGAAGACAAGTATTCTATGCTTCAATAAGACAAGAATTGATGAAAATAAACCTGCTTGCAGACAGTGTCATAAAGTTCATCAGGGGAAACTCCACCCTGCACAAGCTGGTTAAAGATATCATCACATGATTTTGCAGTTTGTGCTATGTTATTCCCTCTTTTCCTAACCCTGCATAAACAGAATTGGAGTTAAAAAACCGCCATGGATTGAAAAGTGTTACTGAAAACCATGTTTCCATGTTCTAATTTCCATAAGAAACACAATAATTAATTCGGTAATGCTATATGTACAACAAATACTGTAAAATCCAACAATTGGTGAACCAAATTACCTATGATGAGTTTCAGCTATTCCCATTAGAGTAAGATAGTGGCTGAAGGCGCGAGCGAGGGTAAGAGCTTCTTCGAGTGTCATCTTTGATAGCTCTGAAGCCAACTGCTTCTCAAGCAGCTCAGCCATGTCCACAATCCCAGCCTGCCTCATATTACAGCCACTCTAGCCAACAACAAAGAAAGACATAGCAGAAACCTTTTAGTGTACCAAAAATTCACATCCAATCCAAGACTCTAGTGCTATGCATAACCATTCAATTCATCACCATAACTTATCATGCACCATGATCAAAGTAATCAAACACCAAATGCACAATAAAGGTCCTTAGAAGAACAGACAAACTAAGAAAACAGCATACAAATTGCAAAAGAATCAAAACCCAAGAAAGAAAACAGAAAAGGGTATGAGCAAAAACCAAAAAGAAAGTGTCTTTTTGAGAAAAACCTGAGCAAGCACACGAATCCTCTCAAGCTTGTCAACAACAGTGGTTCCAACCTCACGCTGGAGAATGTCATTGAGGAGATTACCAAGGAGCCTGCAATCATCATCAAAGGTCTGGAAGGAGATCTCCTCAGCAATATCATCAGTAGTATCAGTCATTGTTGGCAGCAGTAGTAGTAGTAGTAAACTAGTAATAGTGTGAAGTGAGAATCAAGATGATGATGATAATGAGAAGAAGGAGAGGTGGAAAGAGTTGTGAGGGGAAGAAAAGTAGTGTGGGGTCATGTAAGATGGAGTTTAGTGTAAAGGATGGAATGGAAATGGGGAATATATGAATGAATATGCATCATGCAATAGAAGAAGGAACATGTGGCAAGCAAAGGAAGGAGGAAACAAACATGTGAGTGAATGAGTGACCTTTGGGAATTGCAACAGAGACTCTCATCTCATGTGACCCCTTGGCTTCACCACCCTCCATTCCATTCCATGCTATATTTGCTCCACGAATATTCTTCTCTTATGCTATGATGATTAGTAGACTTTTCAAAATTACTCAAGAAAACTAGATCATGTGTTATCTATTAGGAGTTTAATTTTTATGCAGTGATGGTGTAAAGAGTTTTACACAGTCATCCAATTAGATTCATGCATTTATATAACTTTAGAAGTAGTCGGATTGAAAATTAATTGCTTTTGATGATGTAGTGACCTCTGATTGGATGTATGTGTAAAACTCTTTTACACTGTAGGTACATGAAAATTAAATTCATCTATTAATTAATTATTTTATAACATATGTTATTTTTTATATCAACGATATGTTGAGAAGATGTTCGAATTCGAAATCTCTACTAAAAAAATAGGACAAATATCATTTGAGCTACACCTCATTAGTATAACCTATGTCTTTTAATTAGTATAAAAACTAATTTGACTAAGAATTATATATTTTAGGGACTAATATCACTAATAAAATTTTTCTAAAATTCATTTTAATAATGTGATATTTTTTAGGATTAATTTCAACGTTAACACTAGTCAAGACTTTTATAAATAATATAGTTAAAGCAGATTTATAGTTATAAAATATGAATGCTAGTTTAAAAATTATATGAATAGTTGAATTTATTGTTGACTTTTAGGTGAATATATGGCAGGTTAGTCGTGAGTTTTAGTTAGCTTTTGATTGGTAGCCACTATCAATCGTTTTCATCTTCTTCACAGGTTTCAAGCAGAGTAATTAACTGCACGGTTTGTGAACTACTTTGATGAATCTGCTTGATTCATAGATATAGATATGCAACATTAATCAAATCCGATTTTTGTGGACTAATTATTCTCTTTTTATTTTAGTGAAATAGAGCAAGACTTTCTTCTATGATATGAATTATGTAATTGCATGCAGGGCCCAATCAATTCTTATTGTAATATTCTTTGGCAAAAATAGAAGAATACAATGACAAAAGCTAGTGGATAATTTCATAAAATGGCTTTATATGATTGTCAATTTGACATGCTTCCCAAAAGCACTATGCTTTCCAAGATTGTAGGCCCATTCATGTAAAAAACAAATTTATAAAAAACAAACTCATAATGAGAGCATCTTAACAATATATTTGAAACCAAGACTACACAAAGTATAAGCTCATGCACTATTAATTAATGTTTTGTGTCTTAATCTCTTTAAGATGTTTATCCATATTATTATTTACTTTTAAGTTTTAACTTTTTAAATTTTAATTTTTTTTTGTCATAATTTTTTTTGGTTAATTTGGTCATAAATTTTAATGTTAAAAAAACGTCCACTCATGGAATTCTTATAGTAAGATTTTCTTTCTTTCATTAATGGGCCTTTAACAGGCCTCTCTTGCAGCCCAATACCCAGCAGAGAAACCTTTTTTCTTGTTCTTGGAGTTAATAATAACTAGTTGAGCTACCAATGAAGATTTGTTGAACTATGGGAAAAAAAATATTGTTGAACTAATTTCATCCATGTTTTCAACTTGGAATGTGTTTTTTTTGTTGCGACAAACTTGGTATGCGTTTGAAAGTGAAAGTTTGCGGGTCAAATTCATTGATTCGAAACCAGCGTTATGCATAAGTCATCAATTTAAGTGGTGATTTTCTAGTTTTTATAAAATTCGACAGTGACAGAATAATGAATACGTGGGGTGCGTAAATGTATGACATCTACATCCATAGGTAGGAATATATATAGAGCGTGATACATATGTCCATCCTCTTCAATTGAATACAGTTTCCGCCACTTCACATCCAGCAAGAAGATAAGAAAATTGATCTGCCAAATCATATTATTCTTTTTCCAAATCTGATGTTATAATGTTTTATATTATTTTTTAAAATTAATTTCTATCTTATTATTTTATTATTTCTTATAGTAACAGAAGAAATATACAAATGACAAAGGTTAATGGGTAATGTTTTCCTGCGTAATAAATAGCAGACATGTAAAATAAAACTTTAGATTAAAAGCAAACAATAATCACTAATCACTAAAGAAAAGTTCGAAATTGCCCTTCTTTTCTTAACCTAAGGGACCCCACGTGCATCACCTTCAAAGATTGCCTACTTTACCTCAATTTCATCAAAAGCTATTTATAGCCACAAAAAACTTATTATTTTGGTCCAATCCAACTCTTTCTTTGATCCATTCAAACCCTCAACAAGAGCCTAATTAATTAATTAATATTAATTTAATTTATTTAAACAGGGTTTAAGTTAACACATAATTAAAAAATATAGAAAAGAGTTGTTAACTTTTATTTAGATGATGATAGCTAACTAGAGTATCTAATTAGATATTCTTGTTTTCTGTTGATACATTAAACTATTAAAATTTCACTATATCCTTTGAAATAATTAAAGTAATCTATCCCATTAGATCAGAATCTCCACTCTATTATTTCAAAAGAAAAATTGAAATATATTAGAGTTATAAAAGTTAAACCCTAATTAAGTTACAAAATTAATCTTAATATAGAACAAATAGTTAATTATACCTTCTTTGATAATTTACTAATTTATTCTCTCTATGACTCTATCTTATCCATTAATTTAGAGATATATTGACTGAAAAATATACTGTATTAAATTAATTTACTAAATAGATGTTTATTATTTGCAGAAGAATAAAATTCTAAAAAATAACCACCACTTATTTCTGAGAATGGATCAGAAGTATAACCTAAACTAATAGTGAATAATATCTTATTTAAACATGTTAGAGATAAAAGCAAATCTTTAATTTGACCTTTCGCCAAATATAATTAAGTATGTTCTAGCTAGGATTTTGATAGAGTTGACTTCAAATGTGGTTTTCTTTATCTTTGCATTGCTCTCATTTTTTACTTGCTACTCTTGTGAGTTTTAGTTATTTATTTTCATTAAAATATAAACAACTAGGCACTATAGGCTCGAAATCCACACAAAAATAAAAGGGTGTAAAGTAAAAGTAACCTAGCTATTTCCGGAATTGTAGGAAATTAATCTTAATAAGATGACCATAGAAATAGGTTTTTGAGTGAATATATATTAATATTATTATTGTTTAAAACGTGGAACGTTTATTATATTTTCATGCATTGATGGGTGACACATATATGTTATGTTTTGCATGCTGCATATTCACTTAAAGTCAGCATAAACTTCGCAAAAATATCTTCAAATTCAAGATATGATGATCTCTCTAGCTGCATCTAACTAAATAAAATTACAGTACAGTCATGGTTGCAAAAAACAAAAAAAGAAATGTATGCTTTACTATTGTCTATTACTATTTATTTTATTAGATTTGTCAACATGGCATAAATAAATGGAAGTGATTTAATATTATTTTTACTTTTTTATGTAATTTATTTTAAATTATTTGTCATTTTTATTGAAAAAAGTTCATGAAAGTTAAGAATAATAATTTTAAAATAATAAGGAGTGATGAGTGTCAATATCCTTTCAATAAAATATAATATCTAAATTATTAATTATGTCATCAACATAGTATTAATTAATGGAAGTACACGTACTTGTTAATTTGAACTTATTATAACTTTTATAATAAATACTCCTATAGAAGAAGATAAAACCACCTTTTTGTACATCTTAAGTTATACACCTTCTTTTTTAGAAAATAATGCATAATTATTGTTTTTTTATTATTATATTTATTTTTATCATAATACTACTATTACTTGTTTGAACTTCTTCTAATAAGTAATTAGGAAGCTTCAAAGACATAATTAATTTCATGAACTATTTAACTCAACTTATTCAAACATATTAAATAGTATAATGCATGAAGGTAAGAGTCCGAAGTTTCCTTAACAAATCACATGGCCGAGGTGACAAATATCCCATTACCAAACAAATAAACTTGAATTTTTTATTGATTATTATATTTTAGAAAACATTTCAGGTATTTTATGATTTACAACAATTTAGTGATCGTAACCGTTAATTTTAATAAAAAAAAAAACGTAAATATTAAATCAATTAAAATTAACAATTAAAATTATTAAATTATCATAAATCATCGAAGACGTGAAATACTTTCTATATTTTATTTTGTAAGAAAAAAAAAAAACTAAACCTCTTGCACTGGTTTTAAATTTTTGTTCATGGGGTCTTGTGCATATGCTATTAAGATCATGAACCGAATCCTAATAATAATAATTCCCTTCTTTTGAGGGTTCATTGAAATTCATACCCTACTATTCCAACCATAGAATATGCAATAATAATAATAATAATAATAATCATCAAATCAATATATATGTAGTATGCAAGATATGCATTAGTTCAAGAAGAAAAATTGGATTTTTACCTAATATGGACCCAACATTTAGATCTTCAACCTCAACCATGTAACATGTATACATTCCACTGATTTTGATTCTAAAGCTATGTTTGTTTGGTATAACTTTGTTAGGATAGATATATAAAGATACAATAAAAACACATTAATCAAACTTTTTCGATGAAAAAAATAGATTAATTTCCCATCTTTTAAAAAATAGCAGACATAAAAACATAAAATCTTTATTTTTATGGTCTTAATATTTCTGTATTTCTGTCTTGAAACAGTTATCGCCTTATCGAGACTAAGAGAACCAATGGGTTTGTGCCAAATTTCATAAAGAAGGCAGAAGAAAAGGCATAGGTTATATTTTGTAGCAAGAAAACAGAGTTTTGAAAGAAAACAAAGCTTTATTTTCATTATTGAGTGGAAGTCTCAAAAGGCAAGTGGGGGCAGAGAGATACACACTCATCATCATCAACATTATTCATGTCCAAGTTTTTTTCCAAAAGGCACATATACTTTGAAACACTTTGTGGATTCAGCATTCAATTATTGCCTTTTTATGCTACAGTTACCGGAAAAGAAAAGAAAAATTTAGAGAGATTCATATGCTAATAATCAAGGTTTTTAGAATTGGACCGGACCAAATCGGATCGGATAATGGATCGATCCTAGTAAAAAACCAACTAACAAAAAACCGATCAAAAAACCAATCGAACCGATAATTAATTGGTGAATCGATTAAATCATTTTATTTTTAATGAAGAAAAACTCATTTTTAAGTTAATTGATCTAATTATGATTCGATTCGATTCGATTCTGATCAAATATTTAAATCACTAAATTAATTATTCTACCGTTTTAATGACCGATTCGGTTCATACGACTTTGCTATAATGACTTTTTATTTTGCTAATGAATTGAACATTCGCCACAAATAAATCAATGTTACACTTACACGTATACATACAGCTGAATTATGGGCCTATAGTTGCAGACACAAATAATAAACATATAAAACAGATTAGGATTCAAGAAATTAAATAAGATACTATTCAATTGGACAAAGTGAAATAAATAACAAAAGAACAGAACATTAACTCATGATATTAATTCATTAATCATTACTATTTTGCTAACAATATCTTATATATTCACAATATATAGTGCCAAAAAATTCAGACCCCTGCCCCCTAAGGAGCCTGATATCTGATTGGAATAATACATAACCACAAAGAAGAAAAAAAAATGTTGAAAAATCATACAAAAATCAAAGGGAAAAAAAAAACATTGTTTTGAAGTGATCATGATGATAGATGATCAATTGTGAGGTGTTGAATCTACCATAGAATTGTGTCTCTTAGAAGGTCCTGAAGGTGGAACTGGCATCCCTTTTGGTAAGAAGTTGAAAACCATGCCTTTGAATGGAAGAGAAACATCCTTCTTTGTTGTTGATGGAAGTGTTCTTATTGCATCAGAAGAAGAAGCAGAAAGGAGGAGAGAAACTAATAGAAGAAGAAACATCACAGAAGAATAATAAGAAACCTTATTACATGATGATGATGATGATGGAAGAATATTGAATGATGATTTAGAAGAAGAATGGGAAGAACAAGACTTATTTGCCATTGTTAAGGTTTAAGGTTTAAGGAGGAGAGATGAGAGAATGTTTGAGTTTGAGAGATATGGGGGAATTTTCACTGTGAAGGAAAGTAGGGAACTGCTTTTATAATAAATAGATAGATATGGTGTTGGATTGCATGGGAAATAATAATCATAAATTAATAATAATAATAATAATAATAATAATAAGCGAGTTTATTCGGCCAGTACGGATATAAATATTAAAGATATAAATTTTATTAGAAATACGTGTCAATTTACGTTAATTTTTGTAAAATATAAAAAATAAAATTTTACTGTAAGAAAATCTTTTATATTTGTGTCCACTTAAATCTGGATCGAACAATTTTTATAATAATAATAATAATGGGAATTAAGGGAGTTAGAAATGTGAAGAAGAAATGTGAGGTGCACGCAATTAATTATGAATAATGTCAACGGTGGTAGACTTAATAAAATTGAAAAAAATGAAAAAGGATATATTTATTTGGTACAAGTATTTGGTGCCGGCTTTATGCTGCTTTGGACTTAGGAAATTAGGACACCAAATTATTAATAATTAATTAATTAAATTTGTTATTATATATATTAACTATGTGAACAAAAATGTCATAGTTGTAGGTCAATGAGAATGATTTTTCACAACAAAGCGTGTGATAATGAAAAATTGAAAACTTGAAGCACATGTTTGAAACCCCGGGAATTCAACATGGATAGTCACAATCACTATATGGTGAAATAATTCTCTTTTTTTTCTTTTTTTTTAAAAAAATTTGCACTCAATTTAATCAAATTATTTTTTTAATTATCATACTATTTGTGGTTAGGATAAGAATGAGAAGTGGAACTAACATGGCATGAAATATATATATAGGAGGTTATTGTTTTATTATTGGTGTTAGCTTGTTACTTCCATCCCCCTTTTCTATAGATTCAATAGTAGGAATTTTAGTTCTTGTTTCACACGCAGGGTGGTGTTGGATTTAAGCACGGCAAGCATAAAATGGTATGCACTACTATATACAATAGGGCCTCCTCACCAATTATTTTTATCGGTAATACTAGATATACCATTGTAAATATCTGTACACATCATTTAGCAACACGAAAAAATATAAACATTAACACAAAAATATCGTGTTGCTAAATGATGTGTATGATACATATAAATTAATTCTATTTTTATAACCATGCAATATTATGCAATTATATGGATACTATAGTTTCTTTCTTTGGTATGAAGTAGTGAAATAGTTGATAATAAAATATATATATTTATTTATATTTTCAAAAAGTATATATTTATTTTATAATTAATTAGCATTTTAGGTGTACTGATTTAGTGACCGATTTATTTTGACATTAATTTTATAGATAATTCTACAATGAAAAACTATTTATATACATGGAATGAAAAAGAGCTGTAATTTTATCTTAAAAACTAATAAAAATAAAATATAATATTTCACATTATAAATCCCTAATCGCTCATTAAGAAAACTTTTTTATCTATTTGTTATTATCTATTCTTTTCATTATAGCATACACCTACTTAGTAATCTGCCGCTAAAAATGTGAGTACATGTCCTTTGTCATGATAAAAACGACAGATGGTTTTTAACTTATTCAAATTTAAATACAAAATTCATTGTATAACACAATAATGGAGATTGGAGAGGTAGATATTATATGTGGTGAAGCCATAATAATTATTGAAAGCTTCTTTACCATTGGAACATAATGTCTGCCAAGGCTTCCATTTTTGGTAACTAAGGAAAGAGAGAGGGGTCTCAATTCTCAAATGAATGGCATTCATTGTTGGCATTTTTGTTGTGGACAATGAAAGCACCAAGTGAGAAGCCACTTCACAATCCCATCTAATATTATGAGTTGTGCTAGCTGTTCATAAATTGCCAATTTTTATTTTTATTTATTTATTTTTATGCAGGGTATCCGAACAGATCCAAACTAATCTCTTATATTTTTTGAGTGTCTCTTTCTCGCGCAGAAAATTTGATGTGGCCGCATATCCTTCTGCGTATATGACGCCTCAAGGTTTGAATCCGAAGTTAGATATTTAAGTAACGCAAATTACTTACTACTTGTGTTAGGGCACATAATTTTATTTATTTATGTTATATGTATATATAGTACTTGTGACATCATTAATTTGGAAAATTTAGAAAAACCATGCTATGGCTATGGACTATGGTTTGTTATTTTGCTTAGGTAACCAATTATTTGGTGGGTATCTTTTGCGTGAGATGATCTTATAAGAAAAACCCTCTTTTTTTATTTGGGCCCACTTATCCTAGCTCCACAATAATAAACATTCAATTTATTTCAAGTAACTAACTTTGTACCAAAAACATTCGTTGTGACAATATGCAACAATAAAACATACACCAATTACTATTCATCTATTTGAATTTTTGTTCTATTTCTCCAACTCATGTAAAACCAATTTTAATGATAATAAAGTTTCAATTAATATGATTGAATTGGGAATTTGATAATTGAAACAAAGGATAGTAGATGGTTATTAAAATGATACTTGAAAGTTCACACTCTTTAGAATTATTTAAAAATATGATAAAAATAACTAAGAAATATTATAATTTCTTTATAAGTGGAAACATTTGAATATTTATTTAAAAGGTGCATACAAAATTTTAGAGTTAAATATTCAATCTTTAGATTTCTTTGCATTAAAAAAAATTTGGACATTCATTATTAAATTTTTAAAAAATTATTTGGTAAAAAATCACCACATTTTAGGAATGAAAATTTGTTATATTTCTCTAATAATACTTGTAAAAAATAAATTAATTTTAAATATATATATATATATATAATATCTTTTTTTTATCAAATTTTCAAATATGCCAATTAAGTATCATTCGTATCTTTAATTTTGAAATTATTTATAGTGAGCAACATAAAATTTTCAGTATGTTTTGGTAGTTTATTTAGCATTGAACTCACTAAATATAGGCTATGATGAAGGTAGAACATAAAAAGAAAATGTCTATGTCACATATGAAGGATTTTTGAGCCACAAGGCATACGTGTGGCACTATTTTAATGGGTTGGTATGCATTTTATTGATGAAAAAAATAACAATGAGATATTCTTTGGTGTCAAATGTCAACGTGGTATGCATGACATGATGAAACTATACGTAATAAACTGAGTTAATTAATTAATTATTATTTGGCAAAGTGAGAAAAGGGTTATTAAAGAGAACAAAATTAAAATTAATTAATTAATTAATTAATTACATGATATTCATATAGTGAGAGAGAGACAAGAAGAGTAGGTAAGTAACAAAGTAAACACGTAAAAGGAATCCCAAAACCGTGGATTTTGGAAGCTATTTCGTTGAATATTATTCTCTTTTATATATGTGGAATTTTGAGGCACCCATTTGGTGTGTTTTTAAGGCTTAAAAAATGGTGGGTTGTTTTTTTCTGGGGTCAAAATTTTTGTCTCCTTCGTTGGTGGAGGAATAATTTGTTGATTCTGTGTTTCAAGGCTGCGTGCTTTGGCAAGTAATTATTAATTAATTAAATTAATAAACATAATTGAATGAGAAATCCATGCTTTGTTGATACTTATCATCATTTTGAATATGATTTTATAAAATATACTCAACATATAATTAAAATATAACTGGAGATATCTTAATATTCCATAAAATCAAAGCATAGATTTTATTAAGATAATTTTTTGCTACTTAGCTTTCACATGTCATATATAAAATTAATTATAATATTGAATTAATCTATATGTACCATTATACATATTCATATAGAATTAGCAACACGAAAAAATGTAAACATTAGCACAAAAAAATTTCTATTTTCGTGCTAATGTTTACATTTTCTGTGTTACTAAATGATGTTTACGGATGTGTACAATGGTACTATAATATTAGGGACGATTTTAATTTTAATAAATAAATTTAGTGACAAAAAAAAACTTTTAACATTTAATATGAATCAAGATATAAATTACGGAACAGCATATGTGTGAAAGTAGTAAAAGATTTCCAAGAGACACAAAACACACATACACGTAACACTATATGTGGAATTGTGGATCATGCCACCATCCATAACTTTGAAATGTTCATGCAATGGAGGCTCCTATATTTCTATTTTCTTAATTAAGGCCAAATGGAAGATGCATGGTAATTCTCTATTATATCACTCATCATCATACACATGATGATCAATGCCAGCTTAGCTTTAATCTGTAAAAAGGAAAGAAAAAAAAATATACAAACTATTCGCATGGTTTTAATTGACATTTGTCGTCTTTCAATAAAGTCAACATATATAATTATGTATGTGAATATATAAGTAGGAAATTTAAAAATAATTAGTACAAGATAGTTTCATCATTCCAGTGAGCTGTCCCTAGCAATAGCTAAATTACTTAATAATATAGAATTTAATTTTAACTTGTAATAATATCATTTAAAAAAGAAAAAAACTTAACTCGATCGGTTGAAATAGTAGTAGAGTACATAAAGAATTACTTTTCTGATAATAATAAAAAAATCGATAAAGTTTAATATATACAATTTATCTTATTTATATAATATCTTACTTAGATTTTTTTAGTGAATATTACAATACTCTCTCTTATTTAGGGACACCATATTCTTAGTTTTTTAATATATTAATTAACAATTATTTTAATAAATAATTTTTTTTTAGAGTTTGTATGTATACTTTTATTTCTAAGGTATTTTATGTTTTTTTCTATGAGATTAATAAATATATAAAATAGCCTTTTTTTTCATTCTTTTTTGTTTTACAAAAAATGAGAAATATAACATATCATTTTTTCATTCTCTAGGTCTTCCTAAATCAAATTCTATGGAATGAAATTGCAAGATAAATAAGTAATGGTATACATTTTTCTAATTAATTAATTATTGAATTAATTATAAACTAATACGTTAGAAATGATAATTTACGAATCGTGATACTAATTTTTTTATCCTAAGCAAGCAAGGCATATACCTTAGTGATGAGGCTAGCTTTTAAGGTATGATGATGAAAGTGATTGCATAATAAATCCCAATCTTGAATGTATGTGTGATGGGAGAAGAAGCAAGTAATGATAGACATGCATGTAGGAATAACACAGTAGTTTTCTTTATTAGTTTCTGCCCAATTTTATTTGAAGACTGTTAATATGTTAACATCGTTAAATAGAAGCTCAGATAGGGGTTTTACTTCAAACAATTATTATTACATGTACAATAATATTCTGATGATTATTGCTAGTGTATGTAGCTATCTTATTATTTGGTGAGTTGATCCAATAGTAATTGGCATTTCTTTATATAGTAATCATATGTAGTTATAATTCAAAATTATTATATTTAATTTATTAATATTGATAATTTTATATAAACAATATTTATAATTATATATTTATAATATTTAATTCAATGACAATTTATAAATAAAAAATCCAACAAAAATAAAAAATGTTAAATAAATTATAGTTCATTAGCTGCGCTGCAAGAGTTTTAATTTGTCCTCCTTTAATTGTTTTTTTCCTAAATTTACTTCGGCTACTGCTTGGAGAGAAAATCCCACTAATTAACGGCCATTGAAATGCACTTATTTATTTTAAATATAATAAATAAATGAAATATGATACATAAGCCTTAAAAATTGGATTAAAGAAAAACGAAGTAAATAAACTTCATTAATTAATCACCAAAATATATAAAAATTATAAATTATCAGTTTATCAATTTCTTTAAAATGAAGCACATACACATCGAAATTCATATCCCTTTCAATTCATTTTACACGAAGAAAGAATAAAATAATAAATCAACATCCCATTTATATATGACCACCACCTTTTCTTTAATTATATATATACAATTTAAATTAGGCAAAATACGATAAATTGAATTGAATTCATAAATGGAACGTATCTCTAAGATAGAAATAAGAATGTCTTGTGAATCAGATTGGTGAAAAGGACACATCACGTGCTCTCAGCTCTTAAGACACGTGAGATCTTCCCAATTGGACTCATAAAATAATTGAAAAGCAGTTGATGATTTTTTATACTAAGGTGTGACTTAAGAGTTAAGAGGATTAGAGTGGGTTACTACTGATTGTGGATTTTAGGTGTAAGGAACAGCAATATCGCTTACATGCAATTGTTTTCACGTTTGGATCACATCAACACACAATCTGAATTGACATCTTAACAATCACTATGTATCTATATATGTCGCTCTTCATTTCACTTTCTAACTAGTAAGTACCTTGCAATTATTGTTAGCCTAATATTTTTTCTTTCTCCATAGTTTAGCGCTGTATTTTCAATTCAGTAGGTCAATCATTAATTCGCTGCAGATTTGAATTTCATTTAAGGATTTGCCTTTATCTAATAGGTGAGATTTGAATCCCAACATTATTAGCGTTAGATATATTATAATAATAATAATAATAATAATAATAATAACTAATTTGGGTTGGTCTAGTGATTAGCTCATTAATTTGTTTAAATAAGTGTCAAGGGTTCGAATCTGACTTGTCCATGTAGGCTGCAGCAACTCGTTGGTTAGCGGCAAATACTTAAATGAAGCTCAAATCTTAGGTGAATTAGTCATTGACCTATCGAGTTGTGGATATATCATGAAAAATAAAGAAATATAAATAACAATAAATATGTCTTATTGGGCTGCCAAAAATAAATGTAACACTGGAAATAGAGACACTAGTAAGTAGTTGGGCCGATTGGGCCAAGGCGCCGTTCTCCCACAAAACATTAGTTGGGCCGCTATCAATTGTGGCCCATTCATACCTATAACTTGCTCCATTATATCTTTTTTAGAATAATGATTTAGCCCATTCTAACTACATCATGACAGAAAAAAACAAAAAAGAAGATAATTTATCCAGAGTAGCTGCATCATCTTCTTGAGGTTGGAAATCAACTAGAAATGATTGAGGGTGTAAACGTTGTCCATATAGTAGGACCAAAGATGATTTCTTTTCTTTCTATTAATAGTTTCTTCTATGTTATTCTACTATTCATTTCCTTTCCATCAATTGGAATTGAGATCTTCCACACATTAATATTGTGATAAGATTCTTTTTATCTAATCATTTCCTTCCAATAAATTTTGAGATATTGTCTTTATTTGTTTATATCTTGGATTTGAATAATACTGTATTTCTACTTTGCTTATGGATCAATATAATTGAATTTTTTTCACAAATTCTTTATGGTGTTCTGTTGTAGATGTGCCCCTTCCACTGCCCAGTAACCTTGTGGCTTGTAGGGTATGTAAATGTAAGTAAAAGATTAAAGAAGAGTTTAGAAATGAATTCCTGAAATCATATTCGAGTCTCATATTAATTTTTAAAATTTTAAGTTATCCAAATTGATATTCAAAATTGAAATGTGGCTCAAGCTAGTCACTGAAATGATTTTTCGTGAATAATCAATCCAAAATTATTATGAGGACTAACTTGTCTCGCTAATCTCACGTGGCAGCCGTCATGCCAGATTAGCAATTCGTCAATATAGTTTAGACATGAAATCATTTCTCGAGCTAACTTGAGTTACTTTGTCATTTTAGAGATTAATTTGAATAATTTAAAATTTTATGGACCAATATGAGGTTCGAGTGTAATTTTATAAATCAATCACTAAACTCGATTAAACTAGTTTGAATTAAACCAAATTCAAAGCAACTTCATTGATCCAATAGCTTCATACTTGTGATTAATTAGATCAACAACCCAGTTATCCAATCCAATAACCACCACCACCAGCACTAAACACACATGGTGACATTAAAGCCTAAATTTCCAAGTAGGGGAATGGAATATGCAGAACTCCAACAACCAAGAGATGGGTAATAAGGTAAATAACATTCAATTCAATTCATTTTCTTTCTTTCTTTCTTCCATAATCTGACAAATGTACATGAGTTGTTTAATGCAACCACTTTAGAACAATTGAGCAAACCAACATTGAAGAAAGAGAGCCCAGATTTCAGATTTTGGCAGAGACTATGAAATGGACCAAACCATCATCCCATAATAAAAATCAGTAAATAGCCAATAGACCTCTTTTATAAGCACAAGGTTCTCCCATTGAAAGCAGTGTACAAAAACAAAACATTACTTACTTGCCTACATCAAAGTACACAAAGACACATCCTTACAGCTACTAAGGTAGTACATCACCCCAATAACATAAGCCTATGCCCTCTCTCTGGCCCCTTCACACTTCACTTTCAATGCATTAAAGTCATAATAACTCCCATGCATTGGAAATCAAAATGTAGAAATTGCCAAACCTCTATTCCAAATTCCTCTCTTCTTTGCCTCATTCTCAACATTGCAAATATGCACCAAAAGATTTTCATTTTAAATGTGAAAACAGATACACTGGGTATGATTCTTCTTGTCTAGGTGATATTAGAAGCTCAACTTACTCTTTAATATATATAATCATTTATTTATTATTTTTTATAAGATGGTAGAAAAAGAAGTATTAAAGATTATCTATAGGAAATAAATCAGGTGTAATCGAAAATTTGATATTTCTGAGTTTTTAATCATTGACTTTAATTAATTTTAATTATAAAATATATATATGATTAAGATCAACGACTAGAAACACAGGAATATTAGATTATTGGTTATACCTGATCCACTTCCTTAATTATAACGTGTAATAGTTATTATATTATATTTCAGGTATTGAAAACATTTAAATTAAAAATCAGATCTTCTTATGTTTTTAGCCGTTGATCTTAATTTATTTTAATTATAAAATATATATGATTAAGATCAACGACTAAAAACACAGGAACACCTGAATTCCCGATATATCTAATTTGTGTTCCTATACTGTTATACAGATATCAATTAAAGAAACCAAATTAATTGAGCTGCAATGTTCAGGTGAAGATAACTAACTTGTTGGGCAATAAATTAAGAAAATTGACAACACTATCAGCATAATATGTTAGAACAAAACTAACTAAAAACACTAAAAACAAAAAAAGAAAAAAGAGATACAAGTTGAAATGAAACCTTTGTTCTTGATTCAAGAGCTAGCTAACACTATACAATTAGGAATAGACCCATCACCAACCATAACCAATTGCAACCATAGCTAGAAACACCCCTAGAGGATATGTAATCATGTGAAGTCACATTCACATTCCCATTCATAACCTTAGAATTTGAATCATATTCTACCAGATTAACCTCTTCTTGGTGCTGCTGCTTTTGCTGGCATGGTTTTACTCCATAAGGAACATGGCTACTTGACATTACTCCTCCAATTTGGTAACAAAGGTTTGGATTGTTCCATGCACCAAAACGCCTCCCTAGTTTTTCATAGAAATCTTTGGAGAATTTAAGCTCTCCTATGAAGTTGTTTCCACTTAGGTACATTGCATTGAGGCTAGGAAGAGATTCTTCTAGCTTAGGTGATAATGTTCCTGTGAGGTTGTTATCACTTAGGCCTAGAAATCTCAATTTCTTTAACTCTGATATTGACTCAGGGATTTCACCTGTTAGCTCCATGTTAGAGAGTTCCAAGATTTCCAAGCTCTTGAGCTTTTCCCACTTTAGGACATTGATGCTTCCACCTAAGGGATTGTTGGACAAAACCAGTTCTTCCATGGAAGACATTTCTTCAAGAGATGAAGCTAATCCACCAGAGAATCTGTTGTTCCTAAGATCCATGAGTGTCAAGTTCTTGAGATTGGAAAATTCATTAGGCAAATTACCTTCCAAGTTGTTGTGGCTAACATCAATCTTCAATGCTGAGGTTAAGCCTCCGAGCGTCGAAGGCAGCGCGCCGGATAGCGAATTCTGACTTAGATCAAAGATTAGTAACTCACTAAGTCCACCTAATGTGTCTGGAATGTTACCAATGAAATAGTTTCCAGCAAGAACTAGTCTTCTCAATTTGATGAGATCACCAATTTCTGGTGGAATTTCACCTGATAAACCATTCTCTAGCAACACCAAGGATTCGAGGTTCTTGAGGAGACCGAAACTTGAATGAATGGTTCCAATTAGGCCCTTGTTCGATCTGAACTCGAGCGATTCTAAGGTTTCGGCTAGCTTGTCCCAGTTTCCGGCCGGGATCATAACCGGAAGCTTGTTTGGTGATTGAAAACAGTTGAAGAAGGACAGAGATTTTAGGTGCCTTAACTCAAACAACTGTGGCCTAAATTCCAAATTTGGAGCACAAACTAAAGAGTTGTCATGGATTGGTCCAATGTTTAAGACAGTAACATACCAAAATCCATCAAACAGATCACAAGATACACCCTGCAATTTCAAATAACATCACCACATAGATATCATAAATCAAATGAAAAAAAAAAAAAAAAGAATTATAGCAATGTTTGCAGAAAATTTATAATCTCAACAAGGAAGCGTTTCAGATATACCATGGTTTACGGTAATCCAGTTATCTTAAAATCAATTGAAATCAACTATTAAGATTACTGGATTACCGTAAACCATGGTATACCTGAAACGCTTCTTCTCAATGTAACTGCAAAAAGTTCCTATTCCTAGCTATTCCTAGTACATGGTTTGATGGGAATATGAATAGTTGTTGTACCATGAAATCTTTTACAGTCTACTATTACAAAAAATCAAAACTTTTTGAATAATTTTCAAAATTAAGACCTCATTAACAATAATATCTAACCAAAATCTTAAATAATAATAAAAAAAAAAAAAGAGATTATGTTCAAAGCTTCATTGTTAATTCTGAAAAAAAAAAGGCCTAATAAAACTTAAACCACAAAAAACCACAAAATTTAACTGCATAATCCAACTATATTATTTACTGCAGTATAATTAATCAAATGGAACAGTTACCTGAATAGGAGTCCAACCACAAGGATCTGGATAAAGATCTGAGCCATTCCATGAATCACCAACAAAGCCTTGAATGGTAGAATACAAAGCTTCTTGCTCCTTCTTCTCCATTGGAGCTAAATCATAGTCTAATACTGCTACTTGTCCAAAAATTGCATGGCTAACACTAATAATAATAATAATAATAACAATAATGGCCTTAAAGCTCTCCATGATTATGTTACTGAACCAACACAAAGAAAGAAAAAAAAAATAAAAGGACTATAATAATAAGCTCAAGAATAATAATAATATGGTTGAAAAAGATGGTGAAATGAAACTCAATTGCATCTTGTGTTTAATTACATTAGAATTTTTCTCCTTTAGGATAAAAGACACAATCCTCAACAAAGTAGTAGCAAAAGGTGAGTAGCAGAGAGAAGAAGAAGATGAAACAAATGACTCAACAATGAAGACAAAGAACTCACCATGGGCCCCTACCAAAAAAAAACTACAATTTTTTTTAATATGAACACAATTTTCTTTTCTTTTTTTTTTTTCCTTCTAGCATCAAGGTAAGTAAGAAGAGAAAGAACAAGATCCTGAAATTGTGCTCAAAACTGAATTGGAAAAGAGGGAATGGAGGAAACACAAAAAGCTGAGCAAGGAACCTGGCCCTATTCACTTCATTGTGTTTATGGAAAAGCTAAGGAAGTGTATGTGTGCAATATATATATGTATAAGAAACAAAGAAAATAAAAATAAAATGATAAATAATTTTTAAAAAAAGAAAAGAAAAACAAGTTATCACAGTTATCAAGGATCAAGGTCATAATAACAATGACTTTAATATATGATCAGAGATGCATTAACTGAGAGGCCTATCCTATTATTGTTATTTATATGAAACCAAAATTATAGGCTTTCCCTTTTATGCAGCTTTGCTCTGCAATTTGCACACTCTTGTGACTATTAATTAATTATTATTATTATTATTAATATTAATTATTCAATATTAAATTATATGAGAAATTAATTATCTCTGTGGTAATATAATTTTATAGATTTTTAAAATACTAAGCCTAATTTGATGCAGCATTATGTAATTTGAAAATTTAAAAAAATTGAATTGTATAAAATAGAAAGGCAGAGTCATAACTTTAGGAGGTTATTAAAGTACATATAGTTAGTTGGAAGAAATAATGGATGCAGATATAAAAAGGTTAAGGATTGATGGAATAGGTTAAAGGGTGTTTGGAAAAGAAAGAAAAGAAAAAAAAAGAAAAAGTGAAGGTTGCATAAGAAGAAGTGAAGAACTAATAGCAGGGGACCATTATATTATCCATGCAAAAGAAAAGAAAAGATGGGGGTGCATGCATGTATTAGCATGCAAGACAAATAAGGTTTTTTTTTTTATCTGCAAATATTATTTAAAGTATTTCGCGTGTTTTATAATTATCATAATTTAGTGATTTTAATTATTTATTTTAATTAATATATATATTTTTTAAAATTATTTTATAATTAAAAATAATATATAAAATTATTGAATTACCATAAATCCGAAATAACAAAATACTTCCAATATATTTATATCTTATCATCATCACATACACTACTACTTTCTTTCTCTTCAATCTTTGAGAATTGAAACCAAATAAAAGGGTGGAAAATGAAAGGACAAAAGATCAGAGAGCACAGAGGCTTAGAAACAGTGGTGGTATGTATGCAGCAGCAGTTAAATTAAAACCATAACCATAATAGCATATGCAGCAGTTTCAATTGCACTATATTGCTTCAGAAATCAGAAAATTTGGACCATGCTTTGTGTTCTAGTACTATACTATAGTACTATACTATATTATTAATTATTATAATCTTTCTATCACAACCACCCTTTGGGTCCATTTTGTGCTCAAAAGTTTTGGACAACTAATAACCAAATGAATCAAAAAGTTGAATTTGAAGGTAGATTTTTTTGGAATTATATATATATGATCATTATTATTAAACTTATTCCAAATTTTATTTTCCCAATAATAATTTAGTAATTTTGTAAATTTAATTTAATTTTGCCAAGTGCAATGTACAGTCCTATGATTCTTGATTTGAAGATGATAGTAGTTAGTTAGTTAATTATGTATAATTTAATAATTTGTTAAATTGTTATTCAAATTTTTTATTTGGCACATGGAGAGAGAAAATGATTTAACCTTTATACTGGGTTACTCACTATTATTACTAAATATCAATATAAAAAGAGTTTTAAAATTTTAATTTATCATAATGATAATGATACAAATAAATTAAACTCATATATATTTTTTAATTATATAATATAATGTTTTTTTTGTTGGGGGATTTACTATTTAAAAATTCAGATGTTTAATATAACGAATTAATTAAGTTAAAATAGATATAAGTAGTGTAGTAGTATCTAAAACCAAAGTGTACTACACAATAATATCTATCTACTGCCTTTTCTTTAACTTTTTCAGTTATAACCAATAAGGTTTTAATTTAACATTATGAAGTCAATAATGGTTTCCATAATTATATTTCATTTAAGAGGAATAAAGACGTAATAACGTTGAATTTTCAATATTCACTTGGTTTCGTGCACATTACCACAACTCATAGTTGGCACAATAATAATTGTCATATGAATGCATGGCCTTCTATTTTAATGCTACCTTTTTACTTGTACTACTACTATACACATATACATACTAAGTTTAATGCTAGAGAGCCTTCCACACCTTCTTTTAATACACCCTCTAAGATTAAATTATTTTTGACACACATTATTTTCATATCAATAATATTAAATAATTAATAAAAATTTAGCTAATAACTTAAATTCTGTTTTTTTTTTTAGGTCTCGAATGTTTTGTTTTTAAAGAAATACAAAATTAGTTAATGGTTGCTTTCAGTTTTGGATATTTTATGACTTTCATTATGGATGTTTTATAAACAGTGGTTATAAATGTTCTATTTTTTATTGGATAATTTATTGATTAGAAAATTATTAGTCATCTATTATCTTTTTTTTCTACTGATTATATTTTACTATGTATTTTTTGCTTACTAAGATTAACAAAATTTATAGATATATTTTCAGATGAATTTGAGTATTAACTGAAAATAGAAATACCTAAATGAGAAAGCATAAAACATAGAGTAGTGGTGGTAAGAGTAGCTGCCAATTAGGGTTCCCTCCAATCTATATTTCTATTATTCAATTGTCATGTTACTTAGCTAGATCCATATGTCATTCTTTTAGAATTGTGCACATAATTTTTAGGTTGCTTGTTCATATTTTTCCCCCCAAAAAACTAAATCTTTAACTCTAGGTCTAGAAAAAAAAATATTCGAGATATAATATTTAATTACAGAGAATTTTAATGACAAAAAATAAAATAAATTATATATATAGTCTCTTTTATTTTTAAAGCAAAGTATTATAATACTTTTTTATTTTTCTTTGAATAGATATGAATGCTTTTCCAATATAGAAATATTTTCATAAACAAAAACTTCACTCTAAATATATATAAGCTATAAAAAATTTAAATTAATCTTACCCTCCTTAATTAGCTTCCTCTATAGAAATGAAATTTAATGATGATAATAAGGGGACAAGATCATAATGGAATGAAGTGAACAATTGAGGGAAAGAAGAGAAAAGAGAAAGATCCAAAAGAAAAAGGACCACACTCAAATATGAAAGTATAGTAGATAGAGGGATGGGAAGGATAATGAAATCATAAGAAGCTAAGAAGGTGTAGCCAAAGGTAACATAGTAGACTTACTTTTCCTTGAGGGCCTAACATAGCTTCATAGGTCTTTTTCTTCTCTCTTGTTTTATATGGAATAAGCAAGTGGGGAAAATGAACATTTTTTTTTTTTTGTAAAATATAAAAAAAAATTTAATTAAATAATCAATAAAAATTCAGCTAATATCATTTAATAATTTAAATTAGATATTTTATTTTTTAGATTTTGAACGTTTTATTTATAGAAAATATAAAGTTGGTTAATTGTTGGTTGCTATAAATTTTGGATATTCTATTTATTTTATTATGAACTATTTATAAATAATGGTTACGAATATTCTATTTTTTATTGATTGATTTATTGGTTAGAAAAATATTAGTTACTTATATTTTTTTTAATTAAACTGTAAAATTATTTGTTTGATTAAATTTTGTTGTAAAATTGATTGACTTATTTAAAATTATAATAACAAATAATTTTTAGAGTTTTTTAATTGAGATTATGATGAGTGGTTTGCTCATGATGGGTATGATGTACTCTCAAAGTTTGATAGGATATTATCACATACTGAGTTTACTTTCAAACTCAAAATTCAATTAATGAAAACTTGAAAAGAGAAAGAGAGAAAAAGATTGCGCCGCACAAGAACCAGCTACTTTGTGTTGCTGGAATGTCAAATCTTAGGATTTAGTGTTTCTTTATTTTATTTTATATCATTATTTGATGTCTAATTAATTTTATTTTTTTAATATTTATAAATAATTAGTTAAACTGATTTATCTAGATATGATAAATCATTCAATAATTTGTAATACTATATATATTTATACGAAAATCAAAAAACAAAATTAGACCGCCGCATAACAAAGGAGAATAATTTTATCATATATTTTTAATTATTTTATAATAATGTTAAAGTAATTCAATAATATATTTTTGTCGTAATATATTTATTATTGACTACATTTTAAATGGTTTATATGCATGCCATGAATATCATTATTATATCTTGTGTGAGAAAAGTGTTTTTCTTATAAAAACTCAGACAGATGAGTCCATAGCTTTATCTTTAATTTGCTTTCACCGTAGAAGAAAATTTTAATTTGTAGGAGCAAAGAATTATGAATTATCACATGCATGTAGCTTAAACTTTACCAATAAAAGTTGTATTAAATCAAGTACATTTATTAGCATAATTAATTTTACTTTATTATTCCGGTGAAAGTTGTATTTATGTATGTATCTATATCTTTCGGTATATTGGATCCACAATTTCATACATGAATTCTGATATTTCAATCATTAAATTTTAAAAAGCAAACTTAAATGCTAACCCTTATAACAAGCCCTTTTTTTTTTGAAAAATTAAGGCTCGGTTGAAATCTAGTGCTTATGGAGAGTCACATGATAATCGTTTGGTAAAATAATTTAAAATTGCTCTTAATAAACAAAAGCCACACATATTGCGTTTGGTAAATCTATTTGATAATTGCTCTCAAAGTAACAGCGACCTTTTTGTTAGTATGTAATGCATTAATATAAAATTAAATATAATTAATTGAGGATTAAATTGGTTTTTTATTAAAATATAATGTTAATTCGTCATTTTGCTTTTTGAAGAGTCAGAACCAGCTTTGAAAAACTACTCTTGAGGGCTCTCAAAAGCACCCCTGCTCTCAAAAGCCGGGAGCAAAAGCACATTGGCTTTTTGAGTTACTAAACGCAAAAAGATGGCTTCTATTTTTTTAGAGCAGGAGCCACCTTTTTGCGTTTGGTAATACGAAAAGCCAAGGAACTTTTGCTCCCACCTTTTGAGAGCCCGGGTGCTTTTGAGAGCCCTCAAGAGTAGTTTTTCAAAGCTGGCTCTGGCTCCTCAAAAAGCAAAATGACGAATTAACCTTATATTTTAATAAAAAATCAATTTTATCATCAATTAAATATATTTAATTTTATATTAATGCATCACATACTAACAAAAAGGTTGTTGTAGTAATTTATTACTTTGAGAGCAACTATCAAATAGATTTATCAAACTCGATATGTGTGACTTCTGCTTATTGAGAGTAATTTTGAGTTATTTTACCAAATGATCATCATGTGACTCTCTGTCAGCTGCTTTTTAAGAGCACAAAGAGCTCGATTACTTTTTGAGAGCTACTTCATTATAAAACCGAGCCTAACACTATTGATCTTCTAAGAAAAAATACATGTAAAGACTTGGAAATTAAATTACATTAAATTAAGACTACACATTCCATATGCTTTTATATTCTTAAAAGCAAAACTTGTGTTATATTTTTCTCTATAAGAGTTTTACTGGTTGCAATCAAAATTAACTATTAAAATTATTCACTAAATATAAAATATATATTAAAAATTATAAAAACTACACATATATTTATATATATTCATGTATAAATATATGGTAACTGATTTTGGTATATAAATAAAATTATTGTGAAAAATTGTCAAAACTATCTATCAAAAAACCATGAAAAAAATGAGTTTTATGCATGAAATAATATAAGCTTTATTTACAAAATTATCTAAAATGTCATCTAAAATATTCAAATAAACGTCAATGTTCGTTAATTATATTTGTGTACAGAATGTACCTTCAAGGTTTTGGGACTTCCGGAATGACTGGAGGTACCAAGGACGAAGGCTAGGAGTTGCTATGAGTGAATGATAGCGTGTAGGAGAAGGGTCACCAAATAAGGATTTGGGAGCCTTTGAATACACAGCAATTGGGTAAGGTTTAGAGGACGTACCTGGAGGAGAGCTGATCTCCTTTTTATATACCCATGGTGGTTCCTATTATTTTGGGATAGATCCGTACAAGATCGGAGTAGATATGATCTGATCTTGTGTGGCAAATCCGTACAGGACCGGTGCAGATATGAGCCCGATCTGGTAACCAATGTTGTGGGCCCTTTGTGTGAGCCAGTAGAGGATTTAGGCCGTTGGTCGGTTTTGGACCGACATAAGGGAGATCCACTATGGATTTGGGCCAAGCGGGCCCAATGTCCGGAACAGTAGCCCCCGAGCTTGGAAGGTCGGAAGGTCCGAGCTTCCGAGTTTAACCATTTTGCAGATAGTGTTTCTTACTTTGTTCGTGCTCCGTCGTTCCGATATGTTGATAGCTCGTCGTTTATTGGTCGCGGCGCTTGCTTTGGAGAAGCTTTTAGGAGGTGTCTCTTCAGTTTTGACTGCCGACGCATGCACCTTTTTAGATCGTGGAGAGAGGGAGTTACGTTGTCCCCTCGTTTTTCGCAATAATGATGGGGTTAAAATCCGAATGGGATTTTTCCTTTTTGCCCCGTATTAACTTCTCTTTAATAGGGGTAAAGGAGTCTTTTCCCTTATTCTTTATAAATGGTAAGGAGGGAAAAGACATCTCTCTTACTTTGTTCACTTCTTCAGTCTTGAGAACTCAAGTTTTCTCACTATTCGTCTCTTTGCTGCCGATTCTTTCTTTTCTGCAACAACTTCATTATGGTAAGCTTCCCTTCTCCCCTTGTTTTTACCATTACTTTTGTTCAGGGATCCCTGTCTTCTGTCATTTCTCCTTTCTCTTTGGGAAGAGAAACAAACTTTGTTAATTTTGTAACTTGTTTCTGTTCCTTCCTCTTCCCGAACAGGTTAAATGGCTAAAGTTATGGGAAACGATCCTGGGGAGAAGGTTCGTAAGGTTGAAGGAGCTCAGATGCCTCAAGAACTGAACCCGTTATGTAGCTGGGCTACCCGCGACGTCTTGGGGAGTCCTTCAACCCTCACGGAGGATTACCTGAAGTCGTTGAAGGAGTCCGGCGTTATTTGTGGCGGTGGGGAGGAAGATGAACACTACCGGGTTGAGCTCCCGCGACGTGGGGAGAGGATATGCGAACTCAATTTGGAACATCCCCGAGTTCCCCACTGGTTATGGGTGAACGAGGTGATGTTCACAGAGTTTGGCGTTCGCATTTCTTTTACCTCCTTTCAACAGCGGTTACTCCAACGCTGTTTTGTCGCTCCGTCCCAATTTCATCCTAACGCCTGGTCGTCGATCCGGTGTTTCGAGTTGGTGACGGAATATCTCGAGCTTCTGCAAGACCCGGAAGTGTTCTTATATTTATTCACCGTATTTTCCCCCAACGCCGAAGGTAAGACCAAGAAGGGGTATATGTCGGTTCGTCCTGGGAAATACCTAAGGATCTTCGGCTTGTACGAGGAGTCCTTCCACGACTTTAAGGGTCGATATTTTAAGGTATTTCCTGTCGGCGACCATCCTCCCTTTTGGCTTACGTTGGAACGGGATGCCGGCCGGTTTCCGTCCTACTGGAGCAAGGACGCCGGGCTAAACTATGTCCCGGTCTCTTATAAAAGATTGAACGACGAGCAGCGGGATACGGCCGACATTCTGCTGTGGCTTTTTTCCAAACGTTTTTTGAAGCCCAAGGCTGTGTTGGGGAATCCCGAGCGTGCTAGGGAGGAGATTTGTATGTGAAACTTCGTTCCGTTTCTCCTGCTTCTTCTTTTATTTGTACTTGTGGTTTATCTTACGTTCCGACGTTTTTCGTTTTCTTTCAGTGAACATGGCCGGAGGGAAGAAGTCGTTGGCGCTTCTCCGCCAAGCTATGCAGCAGAATCCCCAGGGTCCGATTATTCTTGATCCGACGAGTGGTCAGGCGTCGTCGTCGAACCCGGAGGGTGGCGGATCTTCCACCGTCGGAGGGGGGGCCACTACTCAGTTGGAGATTTCTTCTCCGATTCAAGAAGAGGGGCCAGAGCATCAAGTTGAGGCCATTCCATCATCCCCCGCTGGAAAACGGCTGACGATGAAACGACGTCAGCGCGGAAGAGGCCGTGGACTTCCGACGGTGTTCAGCGGGACCTTTGCCCCATTGACCGATCTTTCGACGTGTCGGGGTTTATTGAGAATAACCTAATGGGTCCCCGTGCTGTGGAGGCTCTTCGTGACTATGACCCGATGGGGAGCGTCCGTTGGGTTCAATGGGCTATGCTCCGCTCTGCCACAATCCTGAAGTCGGTCGAGCCGCGGCTATCCTTGGCTAATCATTGGGAGCACCGATGCACCCAATTGACCGGGGAGATGAAGCTGCTGGATCAACGTCGGGTTGGGCTCGAAAAGGAGAAGGCCGATGCGGAGCCAGCCAAGACTAATGCCGAGAAAGATCTGGAGGCCTCGTTGAAGGCCGGTAAGGAGAAAGATGTCGAGGTCCAGCGCTTGAAGGACCGTGAGGCCAGCTTGTTGGCCGAGCTGGAGTCTCTGAAGAAGCAGGTCACGGCCGAGAAGGCTCGTGCGGATAAGGCGGAAGCCTCTTTTACCACTGCGGAGGCAGGCCATCAGGAAGTGCTGAAGGTAGCCGAGGATGCCGTGAAGGAGACGGAGGCTGCTTTGAAGGAGCAAATTCTTGTGTTGGCTCCTGACTTCGACGTCTCACTTCTTGGAGCTTTCAAGGAGGTGGTGGATGGTCAGATCGTGGATCCTCCTCCGGGGTCTTAGTTTCTTTACTTTTATAAAAACACTTAGCGTATTTTTATGTTTTGTAATTGACAGTGGTGAGGATCCGTCGTGCCGTGCTTTGTCCGGGTCGGATCCTCATCTTATATTTCTGAACAGTTGTAGTAAGGAATCCGTCGTGCCGTGTTTAACCGGGTCGGATTTCCTTTTCTTTTGTAAAAAACAAAGTTTGCTCTCCGACTTGACGTGTTTTGTCTGGGTTGGATTGGTTTCGAATGAAAATTTTGGCTAAGTGTTTCTCCATGCCGTTTTGGCTATTTTAGTTTGCCGACTACACGTTCCGTTTTCCATTCTTTTTTGTTTTGTCGCTTCCCGTCTTAAAGATGGGGCGAATCCATAAGTATGAAGTGGAAAGTGAAACTCAAATTTTTCTAAGTTTTTGGAAACGGAGTGATCAGTTCCGTCCTTCCGGGACTTAGTTTAACTTCTTTCCTTCGTTAAGAATGGGAAAGGTAAAGATTAAGTAGTGCCGTTTTACCATTTCCTGACGTTAAGAATGGGAAGGGTGAAAGCGGTTAAACAATGTTGTTTTACTTCTTTCCGACGTTAAGGGTGGAAAGGTGAAAATGGTTGAACGACGCCGTTATTGG